>OX463848.1:26730879-27042780 GCA_949825065.1 Odontocerum albicorne | reverse complement strand
AATAATGGAAGATTATGTTAATTGGGTTCTTCGAAAGAAAATTATAAAAATATGTTATAATCTGCCTCCCCAGCAAGGGACACGGCGTGATGATATGTACTCGTACTTTTAAATTTTAATTAAATTATATCTTGTGGAAATCCTTTGTGCTTATCTTAACTCGACGCGTCGTTAGATATCATAAAATAATCATTAATTTAAATTTGCAATAATAAATATTAAGTGTCACTAAAATTTACAAATATAAATGCAAATAAAATATTATTGGATTTGAACTTTCTTTCTTGACATTCAACACTGATGCAGTTTTGGTACATTTGGGATTTCCAAAAGATAAAAAAACAATTTAACTCCTCTTATAATTGTATATATTATACTCGTAGTTACTTTAGCACTTTTTTTATATTTTTAGAACTGAATTTGCTGCAAGGCAGTAATCTAATAGTTGATCATATTATTCCCCTAATTTGCTGCTAGGCTGCAATCTAATAATTTATCATATAATTCCCTTAATTTGCTGCTAGGTTGCAATCGAATAGTTTATCATATTATTCCCCTAATTTGCTTGCTAGGTTGCAATCTAATAATTTATCATATTATTCCCATAATTTGCTGCTAGGTTGCAATCTAATAGTTTATTATATTATTCCCCTAATTTGCTGCTAGGTTGCAATCTAATAGTTTATCAGATTGTTCCCCTAATTTGTAAATATTTAAATTCTATACATGTCATTTTTTATTTTTAAATTTGAAATGTGTTTAAGGTTTTCAAAATAAAACTTTATATTGAAATAAAAAAGAGGTTTTTGCGTTGTCGATGTTTTCAAGAAATTATACGTTCGAAATATCCCCACAAAAAACTAAAATGCTTGAACAACGTCAAGATTGGAGATACTTGAGGAAGTTAAGATCAACAACTACAAATTTACATTGAATGGATTTTTTATACTGAATTCAACTAGAAAATATACGTTTTAATTACACATAATATATCTCTCTCGAGGGTTTCTAAATTATTCCTAATGGACTTATCGACCTACGGTGCTGTTTTAATAATCTTCATTTTACCCAAACAGGGAGACAGTTTAAGTTCCTTAATCTTTAATATAATAGTGAATAAAAAAGAGGTTCTTGAAAAAAATTACATCACTTGAGCTTAGCTAAGAAAAGGGCTATAACTTAATTAGTATCATCTGCTATACTGACGATGCAACAATCGTTCCACAATTAGAAGACGGCTTCCAAAATTTGCTACGTATGTTCCATCTTTCATTGCAAAATATATTGTAATAAGGGTCACATCTGTAGAAAAAACTAAATTTTTAACATTATCTAAACATTCAGTGAAATACTAAGTCATAAAATATATCGAATCTTTTGAAAAAGAGATGGAATTAAAATCTAGTCTAGGTTTTCATTTACTGAGTTACAATGATCTCCACGTAGAAATAAGATGGAAATTAAATAAAGTCGCTGCAGTCTCCGGATGCCTAAAGGCTGTGGTTTAGAATAAAAAATACAATATAATACTATAATATAAGGAAGAATTTTACAAAGCATATAGTTTAGAGCAGATATAAGTTAAAACAAAAAGTATGCTCAAAACTATAGATAATGAAATAAAAACCCGAAGAGACGTTGTAGGCAAAACAATAGAGTTAGTGTTTTTATAGCAACAGTCGTACCCGAGAAATATGTGAAGTAGAACATATTGTAAGATGGTGTAGAAACCGCAGAAGAAACTGATGAGGCCATATGGAATGGATGGATAACACAAGATTTCATGAATAAACCGTTGGTTGTCCCCCCCCCCACAATTAAACCTAAAAAAACATCGAAGGATGATTGGGAGTAAACATCTTAGATATGCAGTCCTGATGATAACATACCACAGGTGTTACTTTAGATAATGAAGAAAAATAATAAGATATAAACGTCCCATTATATTAGAGCAATTGAGTATGCAATATTTATTGCAAGAATGAAAGGAAGCCCTATCTTAATTGTTGTTAGGTACCTTGATCATAAGACCACGTGATCACCAGACTTAAGTGGTCGTATCTCCAACGATCGTCCTTGTACTATTTGTTCTTTCCACACACGCAGAAGTAGCAGCATCTGTGGCATGAGCCCGGAGCGGATATCCACCGGCACTACAAGAGCAGATCCAGATGATCTCAATTGGATGATAGCTGGAAGCTTTTCAGCCATGTCACGACCGAGCGAGCGCGTGCTCAAATTGCCGCCGAATACGTTTCTCCGAGAACACTACATGTTGTGGCACTTAATGCCTTGTCGAAATTCAACTGAGACCATCAATTTGTGATGTGTGGTGGTCCTATGGATACTAAAGAGTTATTTGCAAGTTAATGGATAGTCTAGACTAGACTCTATTTGTATTTTGAAAATGTTTCATTATTGATGAAATACAATAGAAATTTTGCAAACAATAAACAACGAGAAATGCAAATAATCCAACGATTTGATTATGCTTAATTTTAAATTTCATAACCTTCCTTGCCTCAGATAAACAACCTCCGTGGCCTAGTTGATAAGACATCTGTTTTCTAATCCGGAGTTTGGGGCTCGATTCCTGTTGCTACCCAAGATTTTTAAAAGGGTATCAGTCTGGTTTTCACTTCAGACACCTTCAATATTATTTATTTATGTATTAACAAAATGAACGAAACTTGAGTTTCCTTTATATTACTCAGTGACAGTTAATCTATTGATATTTTTTTATAGAAATAATATCAATTTCAAATTCATAAGAAATGAACTAACCATATGTAGTTGTTATCCCTCCGATACCATAGATGGTAAATAAAGGAAAGGTGACATTATTGTAAACAAGAACCTATTCTGTCCATTATTCCAGTTTCCGTTACTTTTTTGTAACTTATTTTCGAATTTCCAATTTGGAAACGTGTGACTTCCGCTGGATGCACTCATTTCCGGACACTTGACGCTGCGTTTCGGTTCATTATCTCTTTGTGGGTGATTCGATGTGCATTTTTATATGCATCGCGTTAGGTTAAACAAATATTATATATACGAAACATTACGAATTGACTGATAACGGTTAAGGTCATTTTTTTAAACCACATTAACACTTTAAGACCCGATTATCATCAAGACAGTCTTTCCCAGTGCCCGGATAATTTTTGATGAATTCTGATTTTTGTAAATGGTTTACTAAAATTGACACGTCTAAGTAAATGTTCGAAATATTGTAACGAAACTTTACACATTTGTTTAAAATACTTTAATAATTTAGTTTAGTATGATAACTCTGCCAACATTATCTTTTGTGGAGAACTGCATCACACTCCTTACACGTATACTCGTACCGGGTCTAACATCTCTTTATGTGCTTAATACATGCCTTGCAAGTTATTCAAGGTTTTCTTTTTCGTCAATAGGTGGATGTTTACGGATGTTTTTTGACAACCTGTTTAGAGGATCCTGCAAATTCCTGGAGACTAGTAAGTTTTTAAATTCATATGTAAAAATCTCCATTATGAATCAATTTATGCATATTTTCATTATCTAGAGCATGGGTCGGCAACCTTTTGTTGTAAGAGGGCCAAATATTTTACGTGGGGATTAGTGCGGGCCGCACTTGGGCCATATGCCATTACAGTGGTACCTTCAATATTTATGTACAAATATTTTAGTTTTAAAAATAAAACGCTTTTTATATTATATATTTTTACGACATTTATTGTTGTTAATAAAACTGCGATAATTTTCTGGGTTAGTCTTTTTTTCCTTTCCTTAAATATCGGTACTGTGATGCTAGTGCCCATTCTACTGGAGTCTCACCATGTGCCAATATTTTATCAAATAATTTCCATAATTAGCTCCTCACCTGCATATTTCATCATTTCGTTGGAGATATTGTCTATTCCAGGAGACTTTCTATTTTTTTAATTTCTTAAAGCACAAGGTATTTCCGTTTTTGTGACGATTTCTGGTGTTGTCACAACTAGGTTCAAGGTTTCGCGAAGTTCGTCATCTCTATATAATTCCTCAAAGTATTTCTCCCATGTTTCGGCACTTATTTTATTAGTCTGTGAATACTCGTTAACAGGTTTCTTTTGATTCTTTAGCATTTTCCAGACTTTTCTCTGTGCTCGTATAGATCATGTTCCTTGTCCTTTTTAAATTTTATCCAAAATTCCTTCTTAATTTTACATATGTCTGCATTGATTCTATTTCTCACTTCTTTATATCTTCTGTATGCTTCCGGTGTTGGGTTGCTTATATAGGTTAGATAACGTTGGAAGAGATTGCCGCATGGCAATACACTCGCCAGGTTAAAAAAACTTTGTCTTTTTTCATTTGCAGGTTTTTTCACGTCATCTGAGAACCATGGTTTTATGTTCCGTGCATTGCCATGAATGTTTATTTGTCTTTTGCCTAGAGCTTCGGAGGATGCGTCATAACATAAATGTTTGTTTTCAACTTTGTACAGGCTTGCTCAATGTTATCATCGTCATTTATGGGATTCTGCGAAACCTTTTCCTTTTTTTTTTGTACAGGTATTTTGTACTGTCATCTTCAAGTGACTCGATATTAAACTTTTCTATCAGTTTTGAAGGTTTCTTTATGTGTTTTGGTTTCTCCATGATTATTTTCCCTATAACTTAGTGAAGAAGCAGAATGTGCTTCTGGAGGGATCGTGTGAACCGCATGGAGGATATAAGACTGGCAAGAATCGCTAATACTAAAAACCCTAACAGCAGGAGATTATCAGGAAGGCCGCCGAAAAGGTCGAAGGACTGCTGGACGTCATCATCCCAGGACATCCCACCGTCACAAACAGGTCATACGACCTAAACCAAGGGGAAGAAAAAGAAGAATAAAACCAATGAGATTTTTGTGGCTGCATTTGACTTGAAAGTTTTTTATATTAGCTTGCATTTTCGAAATAGAGACGCGTAGTAACACGTTGCGTCTAAATATGAATCTGATAACTGAGAACAGTGTTTGTTTTGTCGGTAATTCAGAATTGAAAAACTTTGCTCATAAATATGTGTACTACCAAACATAGTATTATAATTATTTGCTGAGCAAACCTTTTTAACTCCTTGTAGTTTTCAGAAGGCAAACTCCCACAGAAATCCACCATGTTAGTTTTTTCCTTAAAAACCATTTTAAGTGTGTATGATATCGTCCGCCACGTGCGTTGTGGCGAGAATATTGCGGGCTGCTCCAAAATGCCTCGCAGGCCGCATGCGGCCCGCGGGTTGCGGGTTGCCGACCGCTGATCTAGGGTATTCTCCATATTAGAAACCAGGAATCAGAAATTAGGAGACTATCGTTTAAAGGTTGAATTGTTTACAAAAATATTTACTACATACCAGTTGTTCTTGTATGTCCTTTGAAAGGGGTATTGATCACGTGAAAACAAGGGAATGGGGTTCAACGTAAATCAAGTTAATCCCACGGGATCGGGACACAAAGTGTTAACATTTGAAATACTTATTCAATTATAGAATTTAAATATGATTTCAGTAAATAGAGATATGCTATATATACCACAACGTTATATCTTCACTGAAGCGGATAAAGAAGATAAAGTACCACTTTTTCCTATCATAACATACTTTCTTCTCCTATTCATCACTATTCTATTCTTCTTACTCTCAAAATTGTTCAATTCGCTCTCATATTTCACAGTTCATTTAAATATTGCATTTTCTTTGCCTTTCAGATAGTTCAATCACCATGACTCGTATCATATACTTCAAGAATTTTAATTAATGATTAACAAAATTTTCGAATAACAAGAGTTCACAATTTTAAAAAGTTAAAACATTTACAAGTTAAACAGCACTGAAATAAGTTTGTTTTTATAAAAAAATAAGAATGGATGGTATACGGATGAAAGCACCTGAAAGGTTTGACGCAATAAAATTTAATTGTAAAACAAAATTATACATAAATAATATTTTTTTCTTGCAATTAAAAATATTAAATTAAACCATTGGTACAGGGCTGAAAGAAAAACTCACGTTGGGTCTTAGAAGATTCCTTTTCTTTTTCTTTTTTTATTAAACAAAGTAATGTATGGTACAAATATTTGTCAAGGCTATACCTATATACAAATTTATTACTTAATAATCTTATTTATATATTATAATTTATGAACTTACTTAATCTTACTTTCCTACATGTCACTTTATTTTAATTTTTTATAATCTTAATATATGAACTCTTAGAAATAATTAACACCCATACCAAATACTAACTAGATAACAATTCTTACAACTAATTATATAGCAAGAACAAGTCCACTCGTTCAGGCTAGAAATTCCTTATTTTGATTCTTATAAAAAAAAATCTATCCACTATTATATTTCCTTATCTTAAAATATATTTCACTTGATCACTTCCATACATCAAAGTTAGTACAAAAATACTGTTGTGGGCTATCATCTTGGCAAATTTTGATACTGTCCGGTTCGAGTATATATATTTTTACTACCCTTGACATTGTTTCAGATCGCTACACGCCGTTCGATATAGCTCCTTACTCTTCCATTATCTGAGAAAATACTACCTAAATTACAGCATTTCTTGATTTGCTCACCCATATATCGCATATACTATTACTTTGAAGTAATCTTCATTTTAGTTTCAAATTATTGACAATCTACATATATGATACAAGTATGTACCTACATTTATGCAAATAATGGATAATTTCATGTAGCCTTTGGAAATATCTAAAATCCAATTTAAGTTAATCATTATTATGGTTCAATAAGTTTTTATAATCACCATTGAGATCCAACAATGAAAATATATATATTTTTCTTAATTTTATATACATATCAGATGAGAATGGTGATTTAAGAAAGAATGGATCAAGATAAACGGAGAAATTTTAATTGAAAGCAGGGTTGAGAAATAAAAGAGCATGCACAACGAAATTTAGGGATAAGACAAGGCAAAGTTGGTGGTGATTTTTCCTCTCTACTTATCGTAAATGGGAAAACGGCGTGATGTATGCATTTTACATAAGGTCTACTATTTAATTAAGTTTTTATTGTATAACATACAATCAAAAAAATATTTAATTTTATCAAGTGTTTTATATACTACGAAATACAATAAATTTACACATTTCGTGCACCTTCTTGTTTGTCTATCTTATGTTTTACCTAAACCGAGAGACAACTTGTAGTCGAGTCTACAGAAGAAGCCTCGGCGATAGCTCCTGTATAGAGAAGCAGCAGGTGGCCCCAAGTGCAAATATTGTAATGAAAAGGCCTCCTTGTGCTATATGAGGCGAACCGCGCGTGCTTGGGGAGGAAGTACTTTTTTATACAACTAAATTATAGGGGGAATCAGGGAGAATAGGATCATATATTTAACGGTCTAACTATAAGTAATTATTTTTAATAATATTTCATGGTCAGTAGCAGGCTTATAAGTTTCATGTGTAACATACAAATATTTTAAATTAAATTAATTATTTAAATTTATCCAATGCGTTATAAAAGATATCAGTATGTATTGTAGCCACTGAAAATTATATAAAATCGTTTGCCGTATATAATATTGCATTTTTTCTATGTTATTTAGTAAATGAATTATTTATTGCTTTTAACTTTTATATTTTTTAATATTAGTCATTAAATTTCTATATTCTATGTATTGTTTTAATAGATAATCCACCCACCCTAGGATGATTATTCTGTTTTTAATGATTAAAAGTATACATTTACGTGGCGAACATTTTTGATATTGTTGTGTTATATCATCGGATTTCTCTTAACGTTATACACAGTTCAACCTGATAGACTTTTTAGATAGTTAATTTTTTTACAAACCATTCGAAATCAAACCAACACCCCTGGTGGAAGATAAACCTAGTTTACCAACTAGGAGATTAGTAGGTTGATTATAAAAAACTTTAATATCAATTATTATATAACTGTTTTGTTTTCTTGTGTATTTATTATAATTGATTTATTTGTGAATGGCTTTCCATTTCAAATGTTGTAATTATGTTTCCCTTTTTATATATCATATACAGGGTGTCCCAAAGGGCAACGTCAAGCCGCTATCGAGGAAGAGGCCAGCTTATGAGGGTTCAGAATTTAAATTTTTTTTTTTGAAAAAGCCTTATACTTTTCGAGTTATAGGCATTTCTTCGAAAATTGTAAAAGTAGCTACCCTGAGCCGAATGTTTGTATATTCTGACTAAAAATTGCCATATTTTATGATTTTAATGGTTGTATCGCAATCCTAGATAGACCTGCTATTAGTCGGAGTCAGATATAAAACAAAAAAAAATAAAACGTTTGAAAAAAAAATGGTTTTTGTCCGATCATAAAAAATAATATTTTTTATCAGCCAACTTTAACTCATCATACTGTAAAAATAATGTACTACGCTAACCTAGCAAGTTACATCAAAAGTTGGCCTGTTTAGTCAGAATTTCAAAATGGTACAAAACATATCTACTACTCCTTAAAAAATAATTTTAAAACATTAATTTCTGAAATTAAAGATCGAATTCAAAAATTTTGGGCGAGACAAACGATACGGCGAATGCACTAGTTAGAGTAATACAGCTAGTGTCGCCATTTTTGATATGTAATATCTAGTTCCTGTCAAAAATGATGTCTTACTCTAACTCGTTCATCCGCCGTATCGTTTGTCTCGCTCAAAATTTTTGAATTCGATCTTTAATTTCAGAAATTAATGTTTTAAAATTATTTTTAAGGAGTAGTAGATATGTATTGCACTATTTTGAAATCCTGACTAAACAGGCCAACTTTTGATGGAACTTGCCAGGTTAGCGTAGTACATTATTTTTACAGTATGATGAGTTAAAGTTGGCTGATAAAAAATATTATTTTTTATGATCGGACAAAAACAATTTTTTTTTCAAACATGCAAATTTTTTTTTGTTTTATATCTGACTCCGACTAATAGCAGGTCTATCTAGGATTGCGATACAACCATTAAAATCATAAAATATGGCAATTTTTAGTCACAATATACAAACATTCGGCTCAGGGTAGCTACTTTTACAATTTTCGAAGAAATGCCTATAACTCGAAAAGTATAAGGCTTTTTCAAAAAAAAAAATTTAAATTCTGAACCCTCATAAGCTGGCCTCTTCCTCGATAGCGGCTTGACGTTGCCCTTTGGGACACCCTGTATGTAGTTCTCTATTTTGAATGTTGAGCTTCTTTCGCCTTTCAGTACCGTTGTGCCAAAAAAATGCCTATATATAATTTAAAAAGTAAATCCGCATTAGTACTGCATTTGTATTTTTTTAGACATAGCTACTTTTCCTTAATTTTTTTCAGATTGACTCTCGGATATTATATTTAAAACATTTAAAAATATTCTTGATATTGTCAATTTCCCCAAGGGGATGTTCATTATTTTTTTCAGCATCCGACGACAACGACGCCGGTTTGGTGGGTTTGGATTACATCCGTCGGACAAACACAACCCACCTTCTCCTGTATCCCCACTTCCACTCCGGAAGTGGGGCACCGCCTCTCGTCAGACATACAAAGCGGCAGACGTGATAGACCTTTGTTAGACCGTTATGTTTTATTAAGTGATTTTTATAATCGCGCGATGGAGTAGTTTTATTTGGTAGGGCAGCTGTGTGTATTTATTGTTCGGATAAGTGCTCCTTAATTCGAGCCGAATGAAATAATTAAAAAGAAATAATAGAAAAGCATTATTAAAAAAACAGTTCTGTTCTAGTACTCCTAACAAACCCCTTTTATTCAGGCTCCCCTCACTGTATTAACTCCATTCTCATTTGATTTAAATGTCAGTTTTTTTCTATAAACT
This sequence comes from Odontocerum albicorne, assembly GCA_949825065.1. Classification (NCBI taxonomy): domain Eukaryota; kingdom Metazoa; phylum Arthropoda; class Insecta; order Trichoptera; family Odontoceridae; genus Odontocerum; species Odontocerum albicorne. The sequence continues at coordinate 27,032,943 of OX463848.1, read as the reverse complement.
TTCCTAGAATGAAAATGGTTTTTGGTCAGTTTAATATACACATATTGAAATAATATATATTTTTTAAATATGAAACTTTTTTTAAGTATTTTAGTGAAATATCGCAAAAAATCTGTTATTTTAATCAAATATATGCGTACATTATACTTGTTCTTGGTTTTATTAATATTTAAGGGTTTTTAAATATAACTGGGATAACAATGTATGACAGAATATGAAATAAATTGATAAAGGATAAATGTGAAATTAAGGCTGACGTGTTGAGTAAAATGAAGAAGATCGCTCTAAGATAGTCAGGCCACGTGGAATGAATGAATGAAGAATGACTACCATAATAAATAAACAGTGAAAATATGAGTTGAAGGCATGGTAAAGGATGACTAAGGCATGCATGATTGGATCAAGTGAAGGATATTTCAAAATGAGGAAATGTATGAAGATAAATTATAGGAGCTACATGAAAAGACGTATGGATGTGAAAGAGACGAAATATGTGTGTCGAGATATCCAAGTCTGGCACTCTCTCCTGTCTGCCTACTCCGACAGGATACGTGATGGTATGTATACATGCAAATAAAACGTGATTTTTTCCTCATACTTTATTTTACTAACTGTGCACGTACCAGGATTTCAGCAAACACCATTGATATATTCCTCATGTGATAATTTGGGTCACATTTAAGTTAATATCATATTACTAAAAATATTTTTTCCTCCCAATTTTACTCCGTTTACTTTCCTTATCTACTTACAATTGTTTCCTGTGTACCACTTTTATTGTTTCTTTCGTTACATTTCTTTCCTGTGTACCACTTTTATGTGTACCACTTTTATTGTTTGAAGATTCGACCTTTTTCTCATAATTTTTTTATTAATAACTATGGTGTAGTCGACACACTGTTGAATTTAATAAACTAAAAATTTCTTTTATTTACCTATATTTAAAAATATTCATATTTTTTTTTTATAAATTTGAATTCCTCTAATAAAGTAATTTAAGTATTTGCTGGCCTATCAATGTTGTTTAATACACACTGAATTTTATACAGAAATGAAATAAAATCATTACTAATTTTTTTAACAAAGTACAGTGGTACCTCAGGTTACGAACTTAATTCGTTCTTTGATTCCGTTCGCGAGCAGAAATGTTCGCAAACCGAAATTCATTTTCTTGGAAGCCATAATGAGGGTTAATTTAATGCAAAATATATTTTCTAATTCGTGAGCCGAAGTATTGTACGCAGGTCGAGTCAAAATTTGTTCGGAAATTGTGTTCGTAAGCCGATTTGTTCGTGACTAGAGGCGTTCGTAACCCGAGGTTTGACTGTAATCTATAAGGTATATTTTTGCCAAAGGTCTATACACAAATTAATAAATTAACTAACTTTATTTATACATCGTAACTACAAGCTATGTAACTTAGTTTTAATTCTCTGCATGTTCAATAACAAACTAAAGTTTTCAATCAGTCTAATTACTTTTTTGCTATTTATCAAATTATTTTTAGGTAACATCTAAAAAATTTAATAGTATTACATATTTGAATTTGTATTTATATTTTATAGCCCTCTGTTAATTCCGACACAGAGTATTTTCTTTGTTATAGCGATTTGAATTAATTTCACTTTAATTTTTTTACATTTGTTTGTAAAATAATGATTTTAAGTGGAGAAACACATAGAGTTTTATTACCTTTTAGTAATTATGATTTGACTTCATTTTACCTATACTTTTTTAACATTTGTTAATAAAATACAGTAATGAAAAATATTAACACCATTTTGATTGACTGTATCAATGCGCGAACATATGCCTCGCCAAATATTGTGAAAAAAAATAAAAAAATGATCTTCAATAATACAGGAGAACACCTTTCGTTGCACCTCAAAAGGATTGCACAGCGTGCCAAATATAAATGAATTCGCCTTTGTCATATTTTTGACATGAATAAGGGTATCGGTTTACCCTTTATTTATTGCTTTTCTTTAAATATTTTTGTAAGTCCTTCCTTATTGCCAATTGAAAACTGTTACATTTACGATAACATCTTAGTAGTTAATCTATAGTTGAGTAATTCGATCACGATCGTAAGGTGGTAGAAGATACTTTCATATCATGGTTGAAAGAATTGAATACAATACAATAATAAAAAAAATACCTCAACTTTATTTTCTTATCATTTGTTTACGCTTCATAACATATTTTAAACTATTTTTTATCGTGAAATATACTAATATAGACGATGACCTCCGTGGTCTAGTTGGTAAGATGCCTGTGTCCCAGCCCGGAGATAGCGGGTTCAAATTCCTGTGGAACCCAGATAAAAAAAAATCAGTCTGGTATTGACTTAAGGCCTCTTTAACATCTTTATAGTTGGTTGGAATACGTTTTTATCTAAAATACGAGTATATTGAAATAGTTTATTGATTTTTTCTACGAGTATATCAATAAATTTGTGTAATCTCTATATCTGTTTAAACATGTACTTACTTACACATATATTATAATGTTATTATGAATTAAATCAAAATTAAAAGTATAATTTAGAAATAATAATAAATACATTAATTAATAATTTGTATTCACAAAATCGATCTTATTTGCATTTTTAATTACTGATATTTTTTTACAAGTTACAAAATGACATATATATACTTCTGCCCCTTACTCATTAAGAATGGGATATTAATTTATCGCCATATTCAAACGAAGCTATTAAAGCACGACTAGTAATAGCGCATTAGTATAAAATATTGTACGGATATCGTATTACATCTTGAGTTGAGGACAGCTGCGGCCGTATACATAGTGCTTCATCCCTTGAGGATGAAGTGTGGATGTAAGGAAGCACGGGCGGAGATTCAGTAGTTCTTAAATGTTTTGGATCATTACAACCTTTTTAAGTTTTGCTTTTCATATTTTTTTGTTGTTGTCATATATTTGATAATTTTGCTTAACGTGGTAGGCTTTTATATCAATATGATGATAGCTCTGTCGGAAAGACCTTTAACTTCCACCCGGGAGCTCGATTCCCGATGATATCCGAAAAATAAAATATAAAAGAGACCCAGTCATGTAAAAGTTTATCTGGTAATAATATTTACACGCACCAGACGTGTATAAGTGTTGTTGCCTCTTTATGTGCAGTAGTATTGATACCAAGTATGATTGCAAATAATGAGTTTCGTGTCTATTTCAAGCCCGACGTCTCAATAATTAGGGACGATTCAATGTTGGCGTCCGTCCACGCTTTTCAATATGTCTGAATTGCCACTTCAGGTAATTTGAAGAATACTATACGAATGAACCAATACGGTGTCAAAATAGATACGTTGATGTACAATTAATGCACCGCACATCTGCGTAGAAAGTTGTGTGTATCACTAAAATAATTTTATTTCTTTATTTCTATTCACAAAAACATAACAGGGTAAAATGTTCATAATCCAACTAACTAGGAAACAAACTGTATTGAGTTAAAAAATAAATTAAATATCGCTTTTATTTGAATTGATATAAAATAAACACTATTATTTTCAAATTCATGTTTTTGTATCAAATCTTATGTAATACGCACCAAATAATATTTTATGTAATAATTAAGATGTGTATTATATGGTTTCAGTCATACATTTTTTATCTGTTCTGCGAGCCTGTGTTTGAGCACTACTTCTTGATTGGTACAAGCCACCCGTCGGCCGTCCCGTAAGGATATGGTCTCCAGTCTCCGGTCTTCTGTGACATAATTATTGGGCACGCTGCCACACGACTACTGCGAACTCGTGTCTTCTGCAGGGTTACCAATTTAAATAAAAAATACTAATTGATGGGGAAAATGTCGTTTGTAAACAATTCACATATAGCTATCATACATATGGACGTATATATGCAAAAAAAAACCGAACCTATGTTTTTTTAATTTACGCAACGAACTTTGTGACCCAGTTGATAAGACAACTACTATATCTTCGGGTGCGGGTTCAATTTCCGATGGAACCGTATTATTTTGAAAAAGATCCTTTTATTTAAGGGCTCTTTAATACAATATATTTCTCGTTGATTGGAAGAAATTGACGCATGCCAATAAGCCCGTCAGTTTATATTGTATTCAATGAAGTGAAATGCAATACATTTATTTACTTATATACAAAATATCATGTCTCTTAAATAGAAAATTAATAGATAAATTCCGTTATAAAAATATGTTGTTTCATACGAGCTCATATAAAGTAACATGATGTTTCCTCAATCATATGAAAATTTAGATGTTATGTACGAGTACAATAATATTTCTGCAAAAGAACTATATACCAATTTATTGCATCATTAATAAGAATCCTTTGATCCCAATTGGAGAATTCTTGTGCATCCCACATGACAAGAAGTACCTCTGAAAGTAATTCAAAATTAACAGGAAATATATTATTTTGTTATATTGGGTGTTAACATAAGTTTTGTCCGTTTTTTTTTCTCAAATTTAAATTTTGATTTTTTTTCCAATTTTTTTGCAATTGCAGTGTTGAGCCGCTGCATTTGCAGAATGTACTATATAGCTCCGCGTTGACTGTCTGATTGCGTTCAAGTATCTCGTAGTGGATGACGCCTTGCCAATCCCACCAGATGCAAATCATCGTCTTGCGCGGATGCAAACCTTGTTTCGCTCTGGGCGTTGATTGTTGATCATAGCTCACCCATTCGTTCCATTTCTTCATATTCACAAAAAGGCACCATTTTTCATCACCAGTAACGATGCGGTAAAGGAAACTTTGCTTATGGCCATGCGTAGCTCGATAACGCGCGAGCAAACCAGCAGAAATTGTCGAACGTTGATTTTTGTTGTTTTCATTCAAAACATGTGGAACTTAAGCGCCGAACTTCTGGACTTTTCCAGTTTTTTTTCCAGTTCCAGAACGTTCCATGTCTTTTAGGTCGAAATTTCCGTCATTTAAACGCAAAAACCATCGACGAGCTGTCCTTTCATTCATAGCATCTTCACCGTACACTTCGCAAATATCGCGAGCAGCTTTATTCCCTCGATTGAACGCGAACAGAAGGAGGTGTCGAAAATACTCACTATCGTCTACTTGACATTCCGTTTTGAAGGCTTGTAATTAAATAAAATAATATATGTGGCGTAAAAGCAAACACAATATATTATAAAGCAGAAAATTTTCTTTCGAATGACGTATAACCTTTACCATTTGGTTTTACTTTTGGTGCTCATTTTTAAATTTGGAAAGAAACGGCCACGACTTATGTTAACACCTAATATATAATCCCAATTGTATCGCTTCTAATATAATAATAGAATAATATATTTTAATTCTCAAATGATATTTTTTAGTGGTTAACTAAATTAAATTAATAGATATACAATAATTTTCTTTTTGTTCTACGCAAAGTAATTTATAACGATATATAAAAAATGGGCACATTTTTTTCCATTTTAGAATCCACATACTCGTACGTATGTACATACGTATATATATAAAATCAATTTATTGTGTAACTCTAATTAACGCTTAAACTAGTTTAGCACAGCCCTATATCCTACTAAAACGTATTCACTTAGCATATCCTATTTTTTCTTTCACCCTTCAAAAAAATGTCATTCAATACTATACTGCACACTGTAGTACCTATTTTAAGAAGATTTTAATATAGGCATGTATCAAAATCAGGGGGTTCACGATTTTGACTCGTGCGAATAAATATATAAGGGATATTCTTGAGTCCATTTTTTTTCAAGAGCTTATATCCTGAAATATATGCAGAATGCGAAGCAAGGTGCAAGGAAGTGAACCATTTTTTTGCAAATCATTTGTTTGATTTTTTGCCCTGCCCCGAATCCCATATGCACGGGTTTATTATTATTTAGGTAGGTGTGTTTGGTTTATTGTTTGCTTTGGTGTTTAGCGAATAAGTATTATAATGAAACGTTTTTTCTTTAAATATTTTCAAAACCATCGCTAAGCGCTACGCTATTTTGATTTATAAGTGTGTTTTTAAATTTCGTGCTAATTTTATATTTCTTAAAAACAAATCTTTACTCTTTAGTCGTTACGATATGCGATGACTTTTAAAAGCATTTATTTCTAGGTTTATTTACTTATTTTACGTTTTTGATCGATAATAATATTTAAAGGATATGTTGTTTATAGTTAAGGCATTTACGTTGTGGAGGTTTACAGACATTGTAATTTATTTTTATCAAACACTGTTTATTCCACTTTTTTTGTGACGGTATAACCCTACCAGTTTCAAGGCTTTCACCTCATCTTCAGGGGAGCGCAAACAAGACTTTCTATTATAAATGTTCTCATGCTGTTCATTTAAATAATGTGAATTAATTTTGTTTGGAAACACACGCATTTTTAATAGACAAAATCGAATAAGGCCTTTTTCACAACTTCATCAATCAGGTGCGAAAAAGAGAACAAACGGCTCTCGAAGATAAACTGTACAACCAGATTGATTTGTTGAACAATCATCACAAGACACAGACTGTAAATAACTTTAAAAAATCAACTCCGGCCAATATACTTCTTATAAATCAAAATTGCTACAGCTAAGATATTTATATTATAAATATTTTTTTCCTTATGTTATAAAATCTTAACAAAATTACTGTCAGAATCTTTCTAAAAAAACTTTTTTAAACATAATTTATTTCCATACCAATGTGATAGTTGCCATAGCTAGGAATATAAGTCATAAATATCTTTCGGATAGTACTTATAACAAAACTAAAAAAAAAACGTTTTCGTTTCATTGAAATTTTGCTCTCTTAAACTTTATTGGTAAAATTCAATTGTTATTTTTGTCATCAAATATACAAGTAAACGAACATATTAGTTTTATACTGTGATCGACTCAAGTATTCATTCAACTCATGAATACACTATGACTGCTCTTTTATTATTTATCATCATTTTCGTGGTATATTTGAAGTAGCTGAATATCCACTTATCTGTGTAATTAAGTTATTAAACTTTTTTCAAGAACTACCCTTAGGCAACCAACCTATTCAAAATCGCATCTTTACAACATCACCGTTGGCATTTAGTGTCATCTTAGGGGTTTTTGATAGCCCTTGTGTCCCCATTAGAGTGCATTGTGCCTTTGTAATCCAATTTCTTGTATATTTACAATCTGCCATTTGGCTATTACTACAGTCGTAGGACTCGTAGGTCTTTGAAAAGAAAGGCGGTGTATTTTGTGATCAATATCTATTAATTGCGCATCATCGGATTCGGCTAAACGTGACATACTACCCTTATTTGTTCAGTATATAGTTCTAAAAAAAGTATGTGTAATTATTCGTGTTTTTATTTTTTTATATTTTATCCCTTTTCCAGTGGCTGCTTAAAATTTTCTTGAAGTCAGATTATTTACATAAGCTTAAATGTTTTTAACGTCTCTGGTATTAACATTAAAAATTGGTATATGAAATCCACAAAATGAAAAAAAATAATAAAATAACAATTTACATAGCGCCGTTTAGAGAGTAAACTCTCCTTAAGGGCGCCTCAAAAAATTGGATGCCTTTTTTAAATGTCGACAGTAATATTAGATGTCTTTTATAACTTCAGAAGGAGATTACATTTTAGGGGTTGTAAATATGTTATATTTTATAATAAAATAATCCTATACCCTTCATCTTGTAATTATTATTGTTAGTGATGCTATATAAAAGTCATAAATGTTACTTTAAATTTTTCTTTTGTCAATAAAAATGAATGCCATGCAGGTGATATTTCGCTTAGTAATGTTTATCGATTAAAGCTCGGTTAGAAAAGGTCACCATATTGTAAAACATTTGGCACTACGATAAAATGTCAAGAATTTTCGAAAAAAACAACTTATGATTTATTATATTATTAATTACTATTCAAAAAAACATTAACACTCTGACTTGCAAGAGGCTTTATCATGCGGTGATTTTCCTTGAAGACGATCGCTATACTTCGGAAATTCTAGGATGGGTCCTTTGACAGTTGACAAATTTGCCCCAATATAACCTTGTAACAACGTTCAGTAATTTTAATTATTTTATCAACTTTAATATAAGCCTCGATTCTAATAAATAGCAAGTTATTTAGGGCAATACATTAATTACCTAAAACTAACCATAATGACGAATTAAAACATTTTGTTACAAATTAGCAAAAATGTGCCAGTTTGTTAAAATCAAATAATATTTTGTGACGTTTGTCAAAAGTCACTACGTTAGTCTGCATTGGCTAGGGATGGGGTATTCGATAATTGGATTTTCGATTTTTTTATACCTAAAATGAAATGTTCATAATTAGTATTAATTCATTGTGGATCTTGTCCTATTTAAAGATAGATACAAATCATACAATACATTAGAAAGTCAGTATAATGAAAATTAGGAATTAAAACGTCAGTTTAGAGAAAAACAATTTTTCGATTTATAAAAAAACTATTCAATTTGTAAAAAAAAGGGTTTTACCCCATCCCTCTGAGACATGACGTTTAAAACGCCACACGACCCATCCTAGATTTTCTGAACCATAGTACGAATATCGAGATCGCACAGGCATTTTTCTTAGTTATTATAGTTATGGAATTACCCATGACTTCAGTTATGTTTATTTAATAAAAAAAACTAATAATCGTTTCTTTCGTTCAGGCAATCGTACTGTTTAGTCATTCCGACGACCTCCGTGGCCCAGTTGAAAATACGCTTATTATCCACTCGGGAATATCTGATTCAAATCCCGATGAGAACAAAAACAAATACAAAAAAGGTTATCAGTTTGATTCACAGTTTATCAACGAAGTTGTTGTTACCTCTTGGCGTGCGAAGGTATTACCATCAACTACGACTTCGTACAGCGAGATACGTGCTTACCCTAATGGTTATAAATTCCTAGGATATTATTTCCCGGACACTCTTTTTAAAATATCCGTATCACCGATATCTTACAAGCGACCATACTAACGCATGAATGATGAATGATTTATTTCTTAATAAGTTGATTATTATTTTGTGTTAACAGACATTTTAATTAGTTAGTATCTGCTTGAATTAAGAAATTTTACAATATATGATTTTTAAATTTATACGAATGTTATTATTTTTGATAACCTTCGTTGACTAGTTGGTAAAACGCTTGACCCGGGTGTTTCCGGTTCGATCACCGATGGTATCCAATTAAAAAAAAAGGGCCCTAGTCTGGTAAAAGCGTTCATGAAGTAACACTACTCGCGTGCACCAAATAGGTGTGCAAGTGTTGTAATGAGTTTCCCTTGTTCTTGTATATGTACTGAAAATCATGAATCATGTATACAATTATGGTGACGCAGAGAGCTATGGAAAAATAAAAAAATAAATGAGTGGATCCCAATCTGGTAAAGTGTTCATCTGGTAACAATACTAACATGTGCTAGACTTGTGCCAGCATTATTGCGAGACTTGTGTGACCATTGTTGCCCCTTCACGTGCGGAGTAGTATTCCAAAGACGTACGATAACGAACCGCGAGTTCTGTGCATACTCCAGTAGTTTTAACTTAGTTTTTTTAATTTATTGGATATTATAATACTATAATTTATTTTTAACCTACGAAAGTATGATCATATCACTTCATTCCAGAAGGAACTGAACTGATTGAACGAGAGAAATATATGCTTAATTCACATGCTATCCCTATTGTATTGGCCTTTTCAGTTCACCGCTCTTCTTTTTTTACGCCGTCCTTTCTAGTCAGTAATATAACATGTTTCATTTCTGCCCGCCAGAATGTATTTGCAATAAAAATGTTAAATAAATAAATATGCTTGCTCCTTTGAAATTAATCTATATTTTTCCTTGTTTCAGGTGAGTGACTGTGGAGAATAATATTTTTAAATACTAAGGGGTAAGATATTTTGAGTCTAAATCGTCAAGTTAAATGGAATTTATTTCCTAAAATAGGTTGATAGAATATCTTTTAATAATTATTTTTAGAGATTTTTTATTATATTTTTTATGTAGCCAATGATTTTACTTTAGTAAATAGACATCTATTGTAAATGGAGAGATTTCGTGTTTTGAATAAATAAACTCAATTATGCTTTTTTTTCATAAAATATTAAATTAATTTTTAAATCGAAAAGGAAATGTGTATCCTCAAAAATGTTAAACAATAATTAATATTGTAGTTGATATACGAACTTATGACTTTCTTCTATAAGATAAATTGCGCTAACCAACTACTTTACTTTAATTAATTGTCTACAGTAAAGAAGTTGATATGTGCAGCTTCTCAGAATGAAGAAGTGCATGGAATGTCTTATCTTACATGTACAAACGTTTAATTAATCGTCTTTTTGAAACGAGACGTTCAATTGAATATTTTCACTGTAAATGATTTCCTATATAATTAAAAGTATTTATTACAAAAATGTACACATGAAAACAATTTGCTTAAATAATTCAAGCGTAACTTTACTGGTAACGGGCCGATTTGTATCACATTTTATGATACACTGACCACACTTCCTCTAAATGAAACGAATTTCTAAAATAATTTAACACTGTACACGAATATATGAAACTAATGTATAAATAAAATTAATATATTCTAACTTATAACGGATACAATAAATATATAACTAATAGAATAGACAATAAGAAATATACAATGATAACACTATTTATCGTTCACTGCCTACTGCTAATGCAAACAATAATATTTACAACATTTATAATAAGAGTGGAGTTTTAGCAGATTAGCTGCAATGATTGTAATGCGTCTACGTGGGTATAACAAAAAAGAAATTTAATACAATAATTAAATAACACATCATAGGAATAAAAACACACATTTTTATGACTTCACAGAACACCTAATAACACGGTACTTAGCAAGATGACATTAGAGATACATGTGAACTTAAGGTTGATGTGTTGAATAAGATAAAGAAGAACACATTGAGATAGTTTGGGCACGTGCAACAAATGAATAAAGAAATACAAATGGAATAAATATACAGTGCAAGTGTGAGTGGAGGGCGGAGTAGAAGGAGGTTAAGCAAAATATAGTTGGATTAAGTCAACTATATTTTAAAAGAAGGATATTTAAGAATTAAGAGAAATCGTAGCAGTTGCATGAGACGGTGTATGGATGTGGAAGAGGCTAAATATGTGTGTCGAGATAGGAAAGTCTGACGCTCGGACCTCTCTACCTACTCCAGCATAAAAACAGCGTGACGATATGTATGTATGTACGTAATAATATCACTCGTTTTCACACCCACAAACTACAAAAATACTACACATATCAAAGACATGTTTGACAACCAGATATTTAGAAATCCCTAAAGCAATTAAAAAGATCATAAATAGTCAGTTAAATTGATCCTCTTCGCCACTCCTTTCCCCATAAAATTACTATTTCCCCTATAAAACCATAGACATCATTTAGTATAAATTATAGTGTAAGTAACGCGTAATTAAGTTTAATGACCTCACCTGAGGAAGACACAATGTGTTTTGAATTACGCATAATAATATGCTAAAACTATAGTGAAATAAAATAAGTGTTTTTTTAATATTACAGTAACAAAAATGATTTGCAATAAAATGAGTAGCCATCGTCAGCGTTGTCCATATTATTCGTGGACAATGCTGACGGTGCAATATGGTCATCAAAATACAGTCCCCACACGAATACGACAGCCAGATGATGAGGAATTAGAAGGTTTCCTTTGTGGCGGCAGCCGCTGCTTACTGCCCTGGATAGAGACGAGTGGGACACGCTCCAAACACTTCATTATTACACGCCGATGGACCATGAAATTTTTAAAATTACCCCGAATTATAAAATTAACCCATATGTCACATATTTAAACAAACTCCGTTTACCTGCTGACTTATTAAAAAAAATGAAAATTCGTAGCTCATTATGACGTCCTTGCTCTTGTGTTGAATTTGATTCTCAATAATATAATATACAAAACCTAAAATATAGCCCCAGACTAATTCAGAGTTCGTTTATAACGTTATTTTCATCTTTTAAAATTAAAAGAGCAGTCCATTTTTATAAGAAATCAAATTTTAAATACAACGTTATTTTGTTAACACGACCTTTCTGACTAGTTAAGATGCTTGTCTTTCAACCCGGGTTTACGAGTTCGATTCCCATTGCTATTATATTATTTTTTTAAACAAGGATTCCAGACTAGTTTTTACTTACTGTTTCTTTAACATATTTTAATTGGTAGGAAGATATTACTAGATGATAATAAATCCGCCAGGTTGTAATCTATACAATGAAAGTACGAGGCGTATCCAGAAAGTAAGTGTACTGAGGCTCTCACGACCGGATGGATTTTATTTTCGACATGTTGGCTACACTTCCGTGTAGCCTGACCCTTCCCCTCTGCAACGAGACCGGTTCGAGGTCAGTACGTTGAGAAGTGTCGACGCGACAACACGTTTCGTGAAAAATGTCAATCGAATCTCCCGCCAAGTTGAATCGAGTGGAGGCCGGGCAAGAGTTTTTGAGGCGCTGCAAACTCCATGGAGATGAATTTCTCCGCTCCATCGTTACTGGAGATGAAACTTGGGTTGCACACTACACGCCTGAAACCAAAAGGCAGTCTCAAAAGTGGCGTCACACCTCTTCACCCTCCGCCAAAAAGTTCAAAACCACAATTTCAGCCAAGAAAATCATGGCATCCGTGTTTTGGGACTGTCAAGGCATAATTTTAATTGAATATATGCCTCAAGGGGAGACCATCAACTCTGCAAGATACTGTGAGACCCTAAAAAAATTGCGGAGGGCGATTCAGAACAAGACGAGAGGCATGCTGACAAAGGGAGTCTGCCTGCTGCACGACAATGACAGACGGAACTGCTCGCCTCGTTTAAATGGGATGTCCTGAACCATCCCGCGCATTCCCCTGACCTAGCACCTTCAGATTACTATCTCTTTACCTCCCTGAAGCCGCACATGGGTGAAAAAAGGTTTTCAACCGACGAGGAGGTAAAGGAGGAGGTGGATAAGTGGACGGAGGGGTTGGCGGGAAACTACTTCGAGGAAGGCATCAAAAAGTTGATACACCGCTTCACCACCTGCATTGAGAGGAATGGCGACTATGTCGAAAAATAGCTTACATATATACTACGGTAACCACGTAATTTTTTTGTTTAAATAAAAAAAAATTGTAACCTACAAAAATTCAGTACACTTACTTTCTGGATATGCCTCGTATAACACAATATTACTTAATGGACACAATAGTATAAAATATAATTTTGATTTATAAACACTAACAAAAAAAAAACGCTATCAAAGAAGGCGAAATGTCGTAAAAAGCCTAAGCTTAAAATTTTACATTTATGTCCCTCTTAAACCACTGACCTTATACTTCTGTTCAGTTCGATCCCACCATCACCCACGCTGTTGCGGGGGACAAAATGTGTCCCCGTCCAGCGCGATGCACACTAAAGATCAAAATTATCTTCATTTATTAAGAGCGTCATATCTGTTCAGTTCGATCCCACCACCACCCACGCTGTTGCGGGGGACATAATGTGTCCCCGTCCAGCGCGATGCACACTAAAGATCAAAATTATCTTCATTTATTAAGAGCGTCATATCTGTTCAGTTCGATCCCACCACCACCCACGCTGTTGCGGGGGACATAATGTGTCCCCGTCCAGCGCGATGCACACTAAAAATCAAAATTATCTTCATTTATTAAGAGCGTCATATCTGTTCAGTTCGATCCCACCACCACCCACGCTGTTGCGGGGGACAAAATGTGTCTCCGTCCAGCGCGATGTACACTAAAGATCAAAATTATCTTCATTTATTAAGAGCGTCATATCTTGCAAGGGGTTAAGGTGGACATCACCTTTCCTCACCGGTTGACCCTTACTGAGGATTATTGTGACCCGACGCTGAACTTATAGATCCAACGGGACGATCCTCGTAAAGACTAAGAGTGCCTCCACCAAACATGTGATATAAGTCTTAACGATAGCCAATAACTCCAACCGTTGATCGCCGATAAGCACACTTTAGGCCACTGAGAGCCAACTTCTGTGGGCCTAACACCTGACTGCATAACACACAATGCTAAAAAATACAGCATTATAATGATCCTTGCTCTTACTGGACGGTATGCCCCATGTCTTGCTCAGCAGGGGCGACCTGATGCTGAAGATCATTCCTAGGAAAGTTAGTTTAGGTGTATTCATTTTCAGATAGATTGATTAAATTCTAATATTCTAATTTATTGAATAAATTCTATTCATATATGTGTATATTCGTGCATCACGCCATATCACTTCTGAGGTAAATATAATAGAGAGGATAAATCTCCACATCTTTCTTTCCACACGGATAGCTTTTGTATCATTCACAATTGCACATCTCGTCATACATGTTCTTCTATTTGTCGTGTTCCTTATCCTTTCCATTCATTCCACGGCCTACCTCTTTTACACATACCATTCATTTCAGACGTATATATTGGTTCCGCAAGACTTTCAAAACTCGTTATTTCGATATATACGAACCATGTCAAGAATCTTTTCTTGATTATCCTTATTACATCCAAATTTAACAATTTATTTGACAATTTTGTAAGACGTTGATTTTTTTTTAGTTATTTTAACATGTAAACTTTCCAAGGCATAGAAAAAAAAATACTGAATTGAATATTCATCTCAAGATGTCTATGCACGATGCGTTAGTTTTACAATTTTCAATCCTTGTGCAAGAACAAGGGAAAAGCATTCATAATACTGAATAATTTATATTCTTTTTTTACTGCCAAGGAGTGGATATATTATTCACCATAGTTTTGATTAATCGAATAAAAAATAAGGGCGGAATCTTTTAATTCTACTATCCAATTCTTATATGGTTTCGAAATACTTCATAAATAACTCACCAAAAATTAAATATATAATACTACATTATAACAATATACTCGTCAAACCGAATATATAAAACTACATTATACAATAACAATATACTCGTCAAACCGAATCACGATAAATGTTCGTAAAAGTTCATAGCCTAAAAGTAAACACACATGGCCATAAATCATCCAAAGGACCTTCTGTTTGTTCTGAAATTTGTTACATTTCCATACTCGCAGTCTCCTCCATTATCCAACATGTATCTATCTCGGTAGCGCACTCCACATCTGAGAATGCACCATGCACCTTTCTTGCATTCAATGGAACACCTTTCCCTCGAAATCTGGCGGAGCCGGTAAACACTCCACCGGGACAAATAAACCCGAAAATGTATCAGCTTTGTGCAGCTTTGTCTCGATGTTAGAGCCATTGCCATGTTTACTTTATACCATTATTAAACAGTGAAACCTAGATTTGTTTTACTTAAAATACTTAGCATATCAAGGACATTTTCAATTTTTTTTTGCAAAATTATACATATCATTCATAAAAAATACTTTATACATGGTACAAACTTCGTAGCCTAGTAAGTAAAACTCTTCCACCCGGGGATATTTGATTCGATTACCGATAGTACCCGAATACAATTGAAACAGGATCTCAATCTGGCAAAAGAGATCATCTGGTAACAATTCATTTAAGTCATAGACGTGTGCTAGTGTTTTTGCGTCTTCTTGCTTCTTTACTAACACGTGCAATGATTAACTGCGATTTACGTGCCTACTCACGTGGTTCTAAGCCCTAAGACTCGATGGGCTGAGACCGAAGACAATGTTTCATTCTCTTCAATATGTCCAAATCATCAATTCGGGTAAGTTGAATGGTACCATACAAATAAATAAATAATTAATAAACACGATTAATTTTCATTTATTTCTATTACTTTTTTAATATACTCGTAGTAAACTCGCAATTCATTATGAATCGAAATTACTTTTAGTAATACAGATTGATAAACCTTTTCGTGGTGTTTTAAAGCTGTGAAAACAATTAAATAATAGTATGTTATATGACGGAACACGTGTTTAGTTATAAATCTGTTTTCTCATAATTAGTAAAGGCTACGAAATTAAGGGCCAAAATATGATTCACAAGAGTTTATAGCGAAAAATTTCTTTCTCACGTTTTAAAAAATCGGATCACTTCTTCTTCTTCCCAGTGTCATGTCAGGTCCCCCTAACGTTGAATATCACTTGAGAGTAGGTATCTTTGTCCCCGGCAGCCCGCAAAAGATCCCCAACGCTCCTTATACCAGTCCAATCACGTATATTGCAGAGACAGGAGATTTGCCTCCTTCTAACACCTCTTCGACCTTCTATTTTGCCTTGGATGATCAAGTGCAGTAATTTGTACTTTGCTCTTCTAAGTGCATGATCCAAATAGGACACCTTTCGGATTTTAATATTAGTCAGCAACTCTCTATCAACTTTGGCTCTTTGAAGAACCCTTGTGTTGCTGACCATATCCGTCCAGGGTATCCGTAGCATTCTCCGGTGCATCCAAATTTCGAATGCTTCCAGTCGGTTCATACTACCAACTTTGAGGGTCCATGATTCCACTCCATGCAATAACACTGACATCGAATCACTATTATTTTTAATAGAATTGTAACCAAATTTGTCATTTACGAGTATAAATAGCTTTAAGCAGTGCGATATATTTTTTTTAAATAATTAAAAGCTTGAGGATGCCAGATAAAATAAAGCTTTATTTATGACCAAACATTTGTGTAATGAAATCGTTTTAACATTTTTAATTCTCCATTAAATGTTTTTTTATTCACTCAAATTTGAGTGTTGCCAGCAAGTGAACAAAATCGAGTTGAATATGTTGATTAAAAATAGAGAATAATATCACCACTGTTACCTCTCGCTTTCAAAATTTAAAAAATTATCATTTTAGTCAAATGATAATTAATTTCATATCTTTATATCATTAAAAATTACAACCATTCTTATGTTATACTTCATATTACAATTTCGTGATACGACAAACAGGACATTTATTGTACTGCAAGCAAATAGGAGTGCATTTACATTCAATAATAATAATACGAGGATGCGTTTGTAAATATGGTGTGATATTCAATACTTTTATATGGACGTCGAGGCGGGTGCCGCACCAAATCAATTTCTTTTATGTTATTCTCATATTCCGTAGGTAACTGGTAGCTGGTTACAAATATTAATTTCAACCGAAATATTATAACGGTAAGTTTTACAAAATGTTTATAATAATAATATAGCTATCCCTAGATTTATTCGGTTTCACCTTAACGCGATTTCAACTTGGCGTGGTTAAGATTTTTTTTATTTAAAAGATAATCTTTTTTCTCGTTATGTGAATTTTATCTAATACATTATACATGTCGATGGCTGTACCCTCGTCTCAATCAGCATATTTGTCACTGAAGTTAAGGTCAGCAAAGTGATAGACTACATAATAAATAGTTCCTACATTTTTTTTACTAAATGTTACTATCACACTAATTAGAAAAATAATATTTTTACCAATATCCATACCATACCATAAAAAATGTTTCGTTATGCCTTTCTTTGATTTTTAAAAGGTTGTCAGATTCGTTTTATGCGTTTTTTATACCTTTTTCTGACATTTATTTGAGATCCATATATTAATTAACACTCATTGCGACATCATGGAACGTGTCTTCTAATTTTATATAAATTTCTTGCTTTAATTAACGCAATTTGATTCATGCAAATTTTCTTGGAACCTATAAACAGCGTACTAGGGGTACGTACATCTTGGGATGAGTGTATAAAACATCCAGCTTCCCCTACATATTAATACATTTTTAAAACAGTTTAAAGAAGATTATGTCAGTTTTGCATACAAACACGCAAAGGTGCTAGTGAAACAAGGCGGCAAACTATTTGCGATATACCATATCTGATAATACCCAGCAAAGTATCAAAAATTAAAACTTGTTCCGGTGAAAAATCCTTAATTAAAAAAGGGGTCAATTTTCCAGGATGTATCTCTATAGCAAAACTGTTTTTCAAGGGAAGCATTGTCCGAAATTTCTTTAGGTTGAACTCGAAATTGTATGAATTTTTTTTAGGTTGTTCCTATTTTTCCTATACAAATATTATTTTTGTTATTTCGTATTTTATAATCAATATGTTAATTTTAATATTCTTATTGAAGTTGGGTGCACCATCAAGTAGTAATGCGTATGCCCAGGTGAAATATAAATTTGCTTCTGATTTCACGTCAAAAAATATTATTTAAGACTTTGACATCGGGAGAGTGAGGAGTTTTTAGAGGTCTCCACATAAGCATGTGAGTGAATGACTCATGCAAATGTTGAGCGTATGATGAGGAGTTGTTGATCATAATTTTGATGTGGTTGTTGAGATAATGATAGGGTTAGAATTGTGTATGTCACAGCTTGAAATTAAAGTGTTATTTAAATATGTATTATGTCAATGCAGAGTATGACTATTTCTGCTAGATGTATTATTATTTAAGACAAATTTCATGAACAACATTACTCCTAAGTACTCGAATGTGTCCCTGTCACATATCGGAAGATTTACAAAGGTTTCTTTGTAGTTCGTCTTCCCTCGGTAAGTTTTCTCCGGGTTTCTTACCAAATATGTTTTTCTAAACATATACAAATGCCGGGAAGTAACTAATCTAATGGCTGTAGCAACCATATTTATTTCGTAATATTTTAAATCTGACAATATAGTGGGCTCCAATCCCAAGTTAGACAGCCCTTAAGGACAGTTTGTCTAAATTGTTCTCATATTATTAGTATGATTATTATTATATATATGAAATTAGTGATTTAAAAATGAGATCACTTCATCACAGGCTTTGCCTAGTGTTTCTCTTTATCTATAAAATGGTGGTTATTTTTTTCGTTGCAATGTTGTTCTTCTTTTATCGGGGCAATTAAAAGATTTTCTTCCATAATGTTGCTACTTAGGCATCACTGAGCGATCCATGGATCAAGTTCTCTTCATGGTAAAGCACTGGACTTGTCGGACACTAGCAACCATATGGACTTTTGTTATGCATGTACTTGTATTGGATCATAACATGCTTGTTGTGCTCTACGATTCGTCTGTATGTTGAAATTATTTCAATTGTAAATGTTGTATTGTGATAAGTAAAAATAATAATATACTCGTACATATTGTAAAATATACCATATTATTGTACTTTTTCCATAATTTGCAATGTGTCAAGTGGCAAATATATAAACTTGACATTATCTACAATATAATACAATACTTCAGTATGGAAGGTACTGGTACCCACATCTGTTCGGGCGCGCGACTCGCGCAGATAATACTGTTTGGAAAACTGTAAAATTCTAATTTTCATTATTTATTATCGCCGTACGGAGAATTCAAGATAAAGAATTGAAGTCCGTGATAAGTACGGGTATTTAGGTTGGTTTCTGTTATTATTTGAACATACGGAGGATCGTTTGTAAGCACGCCGGATTATACTGTATAAGATAGGCAACCCCTCGTGATCAAGTATGATTTTCAGCCATCCTGTGTATGGAAGACGTCTGTGAGTGTAGTGCTTTATTTAATGTAAGCTATTTCACTTTAGGCAACATAGTCTTGATAAATCAAACCCAAAGTCTCGGCAAAATCAGTTTCAAGACGATCGGCAGATTCAATCTGATGTAGCCTTTCGTTGCATTTTTTTTACATAGCGATATTTGCTTAGTAATGCAATACTTTTTTTATATTAAGCTACGTATAAGTTATAGAAAACATAAATTCATATGTCAAATGGTCAGTCCGGAAGTGAATCCGCCTGGAATCGAACTTGGAGGCCCCTTGCTTAGCGTGAATGCTAACCGTTAGACCACGGCTGCGAATTGTACTGTATACAATGAAAATGTTGTACAATGCTATCGTTAACTCCTACATTTTAAATAAAAAATAATTAAACTTCTTTTTCACATTTAATGTACATACATACATATCGTCACACCATTTTCCTGTCAGGGTAGGCAGAGAAGACAGAGCATCAGACTTTTCTTTCTTGACACACACATTATTCGCTTCTTCCACATCCATATAGCTTCTCATACTTCTTTGATTTTTCTGACGTTCTACGTTTCCTTCGTTCAAAATATCATTAACTTTATCCAATCATACTTTCATCGGTATTCAACTACCACGTCTTTCCCTTATATTTACACTATATATTTATTTCGTTAGTCTATCTTGATTCATTCTTTCTACATGCCCAAACTATCTCATAGTGCTCTTCTTCATCTTATTAAATGTATTACATTGTATGCTATTATACCTATATATATTGTATGCTATATTATACTATATTGTATGCTCCATTTAAATGTAACACTGATTGTAAAATGTGTTAAAATTACAGTTTCTACATACTTACTTTCATTTCCTCGTTGTAGCAAATATAAAATACAGATAATCAAATTTTCCTATCAGGGAATATCATACTTCCTTCACCTTCTCCACATCCGTATATTTTGTCATACAGCATTTTTGTTCCTCTTCCCTTCGTTCAAAATTTAATTTCCTTGGTCTAACCACACTTTTACCGCAATTTTTTATAAAAAAATATTTAATTACGCTTTCTTATATATAGAACAACCTGACGGTGTTCTTGGTATGTGGCAATCTCTTGCAACCAACCGGAAATATGTTAGAAACTGTGAGTAAATACTTGGTTGAAACATGCATACCTTTATTTCCGTTTCGGGGTAAGCAGAGAGGATAAATTATCAATCTTTCTTATCACAATACACACATTTCGTCTCGTCTATATCTATACATCTTCTAATACAACTCCTGCGATATCCAAGACTTGGAATTTTTGCATTTCCTTATTATAAAATACCATTCACTTAATTCAACCATTCTTTCCTTGGTGTTCCTCTACACATTTTCTGCCTTCATTCTTTCTACACGTCCACATCATCTCAGAATTCATTTCATTCTTAATGCATAACACCCTTAAGTTCACATTCATCCCTAATTACTTCATTCCGACTTCTGTCATACATTTTCACACCAGGTATGATTTTCAATAGACACATTTCGAAGGTTATTATTCGGCTCCCTTCAGCCTTTTCCACGCCCACTCACTCCTATACATCAAATCAGACCCTAAAACACTATTGTGGACTATCAGCTCAGCAGATGTAGACACTGTTCAGTTCGAGTATACTATTCTGGACCACATTTTAAAAAATATGTACCGACGAGAATCTAACCCGTGAACTCCGGACTGGAAGACATACGTATTTATTTTTATTCTTTTGTGTACATGGTATATCTGGTGGGCGTATTGCTATACAGCAATTTCTTCCAACTAACCAGCTTAACTTGAATACATTTAACTATTTTAATATATGACAAATTTACAAAACAAATATTTTCTTGTAAAAGAAAACTATTAAATAACTAATCTTCAAACAATAATAGTAGAACTAGAGGAAATAATTGGTCTAAGGATAATGAATAGTAGAACTAGAGGAAATAATTGGTCTAAGGATAATGAAGGCAAACATAGTTAATTAGCATATTATAAGTAATATTTTTTTAATTCTCACTTGAACGTAAATAAGGATGGAGCACATCTGATAACTCTTGAAAGTCTTACCAACTTGGCCACAAAAGTTGTCAAAAATACTGTTAATTTCACAAATTTCAATCAAATATTTTATATTCATAGTTGGATTCCTTTCCTGTGAGGCCCCTCACTTGGTCGCAGAGGGGCCCAAAGAGGCTCGTGTCGAGGAATGCCACGGGGCACAGTCGCACTCCCAGCGCGGTGTTTGAGTTTCCCACGTGATAAGCGGCGCATTACACGGCCGAGCCGGGCCGGGCCGAACAATCAACCCGGCAACTCGGGCTGGGCGCACTAGCTGGCCAGTGGCTCGTAACCGCTAACTTTCATACTCCGATAACGATTATAACTAATAGTGGTTAATGTATTGTACATGAAAAATTAGTCTTTTCGATGGGATATTTAATGGCTACCGTTTTAGCTTTAATTATGCCCGTTCACCCTGTTGTATTTTTTGCGGCAATATGGATCAATCCGCAGATCACATTTTGTGATACTGCGATGATAATCTAGTCAATAATTTCTGAAGGGATCACCATTCAGCCTTACATAGGTTCATCGACCGATTAGCTACTGGCGTCAAATTATAGTTTTGTTGCATTCGAAGTTTTCTGTAAAAGTACTGACAACACTCTGAGCTTAGATCACCAGGCCCTAAGACTCTTTATATTTACTGCGTTACGAGTATTTTTTTTCTTTTCTCGTGACGTTTTAACTTAAATCCGTCGTCGCTACTATTCTTTTCACATTCATGTGTGTCGTCGTTGGAGCAAAAGTTCCTTTGGGCAGTTCCTTCTTCGTCACCACATGACGTTGCTCTCATAAAAAAATAATGAAAATTTAGATAAATTGTACTGGTTGGGAACTTATTTTATCTCCTATAATTGCGTAGGAACGAACTGAACAATTAGTGTTTTTGTTAACGCCATTTGCTTTTTCTTCATGATGTAGGCCTTGGATGTGTTAAATTACGAAAATCATTCCTGGGAAGTAAATCACCAGCTGTTTCTCCCCCTTTTAGGCGGCCTTCCTGGTATGCGATGTTCTGCGGGGATTTCGGGTGCCGGTATGTATAGAATTTTGTCTCGGACAATCGTTCTGTGTCTATAATTCTAACTTTAAGAACGTTTATAAATTGTTTTTACAGTATATGAATTCAGAATATTTTACTACAATATTTTTATACTAAATAAACAAACTGACAAATTGCAAAAAAAAATCGGTAACGTGAAGTGGAAAAAATCGCGAAGCCCTTGGAAATTATTAAAATATTTATTGTCTTTATAGGTAGAGTTAATTTTATTTGTTGCGAGATTGAGGTTTGTGAATGGTCTTGAATATTTCAGCAAGAATAAGTTTATCGGTTTTGTACCACTGGGAAAAGACAGAGGTTTAATTTTCGGAGCAGGTATTGTTTATTGTCCCAGCATTGATTCATGAAGTTGTCAATATTTGTCCTACATTATACTTTAAAAGGTGCTCGCGTTGTGTCTAACGAAACTGTACACTGCCTTGTGAGTGTTGTTTCTCCAAACATTAAAGGTGTTACTGTTATATTTTAATTAAAAATATGCTAACAAAATTGATGGAGGGCAGAAAAAATATTGAACTACGGAAAAAAAGTTGTTTATTCGTTCTGTCTAAAAACAATAAACGGTTATTTTGATACACTTAAATCAGTTTAATTTATTTCGTGGCACTTAATAGAAAGTCATAGTTGAATTTGTGTTAAATACACTTATAAATTCTACTTTCAAGTTTCGCTTAGCAAAATTCCACTTTTATTTTATATAATTATTATTTTATTAAATAGGATATGTAACCAACTTTTATAAAATATTTCCATGGCCTTTGCTTTTTATCGCCAAAAGATAATATTACTTAAAAATAAATATTGTCTGCGTTATTACATTCTCATATGGCATGATATATTCTCAAAAGACTGATGATAAAAAAGTTTTGCGTTTAATTATTTACCATTTACATTGGGTTTTAAATTAAGGTTATTGATGGGTTTATTAATATATGTTAGCTCTAGGGAATTATCCAAGTTTATGCAAGTTGGATGCTAGGTAGAACGGTTATCTGGTTGGATTTATGCAAGTGGGCCCCGCAGTATTTTTAAGGATATTTTTCCACCTTATTTTCAGGGTTACACGATACTATTCATACGATTTAAAAATAACGTATTTGCATATGCATTATATTCTAATTAATCAAAACATACGTGTATGGCTACTTGACGGACTTATTGCCATGTCTTAGTCTCTTCCAACCAACCAAAAAGATGTTAAAGATACTATAAGTGAAAACTCGACATGAATCCTTTTTTTAAACGGGTTCCAACGGGAATAGAACCCACAACGTCCGTATTGTAAGACAGGCGTCTTACCAACTAAACTACGGAGGTTGTAAACTTTCACAAGTAAAGAATGATTATCTAAGGAGGTGAAATAAAATTAACTTATCATGAAAAAAATAATTTCTTTATATGTGATACCTATAATAGGATATACAACCAGTACGTCAATAATTTAGCTAGAATATATTTTTTAAATTGATTTTATATAAATTTAAATTGATTGAAAATACATCATACAACCTACTATATGTATTGTGCATACGAGTATTTATCATACAATTGCTAGAAGTAGACATAAAATTTCATGTTAAAAGATAGCGTCCATTACAAATTGTATTTCAAGATGAGATGCATTTCGGTATGGCGTGGCTGCACTTGATATTGACGCTCGCGTAGTGTGGTGTCAACTTTACAAAATAGCGGCTCCACACCTACCGCCGTTCAGTTTGCTTTTTACTTCAACAGGCCAAATCAACTTGCATTCAATATAGATTACTTTTGGTCTATTAAACATTTTATATAAATAATCATTTTGGAAAAATTATATCAAGAAGCAAAATAAATATGCGATTGATTGAAAATTTAAGGTTTTTATCGCTTAGTCTTTTCTATGCTCGACTAGTTTCGATCAACATCCTCATGAAGCTAATGTTGGAGAGAACTTACCAAAGTGATCTCAGAAACTCGGTGCATATCGCGGCAATTATGTGAAATCATTGAAATTTGACCACGCCAGTCAATAAATTTAATGAGTGATAAAGGATCACCTATCTGGCAACCCACACTGAAACAACATAACTCTCCTATAAATACCCAAAACTTACAAACTAACAACAAATGCCTACTGTGATATTTCAACGAGAATGGAATACTTAAAACTAGAGGAGCATCCATGTCAAGGCGTATAAACATGAATGAGGCAACATCTTTGTACACCGTATACGGATAGAAAGGCGTGAATATATATTTTCTCTTGCTACTCCGAAAAGGATTTGGCGTGATGTATGTATACTCGTATTTGCAAAAGATAATCTCTAAAATATATCCCTCTCTAAAGCCGATTAACATTCTTGATTTGAGAAAATATTTTGCAGGAAAACTTTTTAACATGTGAAAATTTTGAAGTTCCAAAAAGAAAGCTACGATTTGTTTTACAGATAGCTTATTTTCATTTATCACCATTTTGAAAGAACAGTCTTTTTTTCTTCATTGCGGTGTAGCGCTACCATAGGAGGACCAATCCTTAGTGACAGTTCTCACTTTACTGCGACGTGAAACGTTTGGTAAAGGCAATTCAAATGAAATATAGCGCTGTTCAGGGAATTGGTTCGTGACCAGCGACAGAGCGAAATTTTGCTTTTATGGGAATATTAAAAAAATTCGACTGCTTCGGAAATACGATATAAAAAGAATATAAAAGTTTCGTAAAAATAAGTTTTATTTTTCAAATTCCTATTTATAAAACTCTCCATACATCATTGTAAGTTATTCTATGAAATATTAAATTCAAGAATAATTTTAAGGTCAAAAGAGAATTTGAAAACTAAAACATGGCTTAAATTCTTATACTCGTACTTTAAATACAAATTTTCCTTTGTTATCTTTGCTAATCCTTTAATGACTCCTTTCTGTTCCCGATTATTTAGAAATATATCATTTTATTCTTTGTAAATACAACCCCAAATTTTGTTTGTCAAATTTATTATTCATTTATTTTAGTTTTTTTTAATTGATACATATTTAACACAATTTAATGAACAAAAAATGCATTCTTAAAGAAAAATATATGTTGATAAAAAAATAACAATAGAAACAAAGATTACTCATGCTTCCCTGTGAAATGCTCAGTTATGTCAGCAAAATATATTAAGGAGCTCAAATCACGATTTATTGACCGAAATTTAAAATATATATGATATATCTATATAGAAAAATTCATTCAACAAAGTCATTACGTTTGCGAGTAAGGACACTTGAAATAGCTCAGTTCGTGAATTCGGTACCAAAACAATCTTAATTTATTAGTCGTGAGTTGAATATACTACACGTTACTGAAGCTGGTTGATTAGAAGCAATAAACCCTCCCGAGTATGTGTACCGTGTACAAAAAACGATATTATTGAATATAAAAACTATGTTTTTTTCACTCAAAGAGGAAAAATCTTTCTTTACACCTTTTTATATTATCCATGGTATCAAACTCTTCCTCGTTTCTTGTTTCAAACATCGACTAAAAATATTACATCTCTGTTTGTATTTCTCCATAACTCTCATTTTCTTGCCCTTTCCTAGATTTCTTACCTTACCCATTATTTGGCGACATTTGCTAATATTTTGATTTACCTATTGTTTTTTTTAAATTTATTTTTTAATGTTTTAAGTGTATTCTTTTGTTACCTTTCATTGATCAATTCGCACTAATATACGTAACTCTTGTCTGGCTAGTTAGGTGAGACTACCGTATGGCAATAAATTCGCCATTTGTATATTTGGCTATAATTATGTTAAGTGTCTAAAAAGAAAACAGTTTTAATGGGTGTTATAGTTTTCACAATGAATTTCCACAATGTTTCTGCTGAAAAAAAATATAAAATCAAGTTTGAAAATTAGAAAAAGACTGCGACCCTTCTTATGAAAACCATGGCGTTAAGAAACCAAAGACAAATCACCTTATGTTACACATAGCGTGCCATTGTTATCTTGGGACGTGTTGGTAATATATTTTTCACTGTTCGATGTATGCGGGATTTGTGATTTTTGTCTAATGTATTCTGTTTACTCATACCAACATGTCATGAGCAAATACCTTTTCTCTTTATGGAGTGTCTATCATGAAGGCGCTAATTTGTATTTAGACTTTTCGATTCACCTTTAATATTTAAAGTTCAATATTCGTGATCAAAACACTGTTTCACTAATTTCCACATTTTAATTAATTCTGAAAAAAATATTTACTTGATGATTGTTAAAAAATATTTGTACTGAGTCTTAAATACATTTTATTTGTTTACTTTTGAAATCCTTCATCATCAGCTTCTACCTCGTCAACCTAGATTGGGTCTAAGCAGCATCTCTCCTCTATTTGATTACACCTAGAGTGCGATAGTCCTACATGACATCTATCGATCATAAATGTTGTTTCGAATGCCAGATTTTCTTGATAATTTTATAATTGTTTATGCCTATGACACTCCTCAACCTATTTGAATTGATGGCTGAATATATTGAAGAGCGTAGCCGGGAGGCAACACTATCTTCGGCCCCATTAAACATGCTTTCGAGTTCAGAACCACAGAAGTAGATAAGGAACTCGCGGTACCTCATCGCATCTGTTGGAAACACTTTACTAAAAACAACACTTACACACGTCTAAGGTGTGCAAGTATACACCACCGCAACAACACTTCCAAACTTTGTTAGACAAAACCATTAGCAAACGTCTAACGCGTAAACGTAACATATTGTTATTAAACGATTTCGTTTATCAGACTAGGAATCTTTTTTTCGGATACCATCGGGAATCGAACCCGAAATCCCCTAGTGGACCTCAATGATGTTAATTTGATATTATAATCCTGTTTTTCCCTTTGTGTCACCGCATTATGTGGTTAGGATGTATTCTAGAGATATAAAATACATCGTGTTCTGGTCCATCTACTTTTTGGCAAGCTGAAACTTAATTACAAATCTACCTACAATTATCATTTTGGATACTACTTTTTGACATGCATAAAATATTCACTATTGCCTATTTGGTTTTTCTCTTTGACTGAAGATACAAACTAGTCATTAGAATATATAAATATAATATATGATATACGGACTATGAAAATTTTCACTATAATAATGTTCGTTATATTTGGTTATTTTATTCATTCGTATGGAACCTCTCAATACATGCGAATTGGCGTTGCTGGCATATTGAACATCATGGCCGGGAGAAACATTATCTTCGACCCTATTAACCAAACCTTCGAGTTTAAGAACCACTGAATTCTAGGCGGGAAACTCGCAGTGTGTCATAGCACAAGACGGTAGTATTATGCGATGACGTAAATAATAATAATATAAGGACAATTTGTATAGCACCGTTTATAGAGTAGACTCTTTTCAAGGGTACTCTAACTGAGGATTCGAACTACTATAGGCAGATTAAAAAGATTAAATATAAATTAAACAAGTTAAGTTTAAATGAAAGTGGGGGCTACGGCCAATACTTTCCCGCATCTCTATACTCGTACTCGTATATTTAGAAAAATATAGTTGCTAAGGAAACCGTAGAAAAACTTACCAAGGGATGACGAACTATTATGCAAAGAAACCTTTGTAGATCTTCCGATGCGTAATAGTATCATATTCGGCTTTAGGTGTAGTGTATGTGTAGTGTTCATATTAAACACTACATTATTGAAAGGACTTCCCAATTCCACATCACTCGCACAAGTCTAGCGCACATACTATAAGCATCGTTTTTCTATTAATTTTATCGGGTACCAACGGGAATGAAACACAAAACCCTCGTGTAGAAGTTCAATGTTTTACCAACTAGGTCATGGCGGTCGTCCATTATTGGTGACTTTTTAAAAAACAGGTTTTCTTAAAAAATAATTTTCAAAAAAAATCTTCCCCCGCTGTAAATGCAATCTCTCTAGAATATATTCTCATTTCTGCGAATCTTGTAAGGTATCCTTAGATATTCCTGTCCAGGCGCCGGCTTTTCACGGACATTCCCACATTTATGTTCGCATTTAAACTTGCTCATACATGACAAGCTACAATGGAATAAGTACTAGCAGTGAGCACAAGAACGGTTTAGCCTTCCAGTTCCATTCATCATTTCAGACGAAATGAATAACTTCAAACGAGCGCTGACGACGGGTGTCCTTCAGCAATTGCGCCAGCCACTCCCAATGCAATGGCGTAACGCCTGATTTCTTAGGCTTATTTAGGTGAGAGTTCTTTTAGTTTTAAGCTGTGGGGCAGGGAATTCTCAAAATATATATTTTTTAAAACAATTAGATTTTTACGCTTATAAATAACAGGTAGCATGTAATCAGTCTGAGATCTGGTGTCTGAGTGGTAGCAGTTCACTCGCTAGGTTGGATGATGGCTAAGCCACCAGTCACGTGCACGCGCCCTGCTCCACTGGCGTGCGCATACCACATAAGATGTTGATCACGATAGAAAAACAACCATTCATAGATAAACATTCTGTAGAGGCTCGATTCCACTTCATCTAGCGAGAGTTCGTCCACACGACCTAATCTCGACAGTATCTACCATTACCAGCTTCTCAAGACTGTCAGATTGATAAGTGAGATGACAGAGTATGTGTGAGTAAAGATGATAAAAATGTAAATTTCCTCTTCAAATGAAGGCATCCAAGGACAAACAGTACGCGAATTCTTGTCTACGAAAAGATCTGTTTTTATAAATTATACTCGTACGCTAAATGCGAACAAGTGTCGTTGATTCACCGCATTATTTCCTATACGTATAATGACGAACTGCGAGTTACGTGCCCACTTCAATGGTAAACCTGAAAGCCGCAAACAATGCTGTGTCTCAGTCACGCTCTCAAGAGGTATAAATCGTCAATTTGGATATTTTGAGGGTTATTGAGTACTAGAAGTAACACTGACGCGCTTTTCCAAATATTTGATCTGTTAAATTGCGGTGGACCCTGAATTGACAAAATTTTGGAAATGGGTGAATTACTTACACCGTGCACACGTGGAGTTTTATTGGTTTTCCTTTTTTGTTCACGTGGATTAATTCAGACTGTCAATCACATCGTGGAGAAATAAATGTCCAATGTATTGACACCAGCGAGGATTGAGATCCAGTGGACTGCCCCTGAGGCTGTACCGTTGATGAGAAAACCGAGCATTTGACTGTGAAAAATAAACCATGTGAGAGAAAAATAAAAAAATGGTCAATAAATTACATTATTGATTCAAATAAGTAACTATTACCATCTACGCGCTCGCACCCGCTTCACAGCCTCGCGCATATCACATGAAATGTTGATAAAAATAAAAAAGCATTTTTTATCTGTCAATAATAGTAGGTTCGAATCTCGAATTAGAGCGCCCTTAAAGAGGGCCTGCTCTCTAAACAGTGCTTTATAAATTTTCCTTTTTATTATTATTGATATAAAATAAATATTTTGAATATAATTTTTTTTTCTTTAAAAGGATAGATATGAACGCAGTCACAGAACGCTAGGCGGAAAAAGTACCTGTGTCGTTCGAGGGGAGTAGCACAACGCGGGGCTCGAACCGACGACCTTCCGCACGGAAGTCCAGTGCGTTGTCGCGCGGCCATACACCTCAATTAATTTCTAACTTTTTTGCCTGCAATGAATGGTCTTATTTATTACTTCGTTCAATATATCCTATTAACTATTTTAGTTGAATCTGTGAATGATTTGATCTAGACTATGAATTAATTCTGGGTTTATTCATGCGTCAAGATTGAAGCACGTTTGACAACTTTTCGGGATATTCTTTCTGTTCGTCAAAACACGCCCCTGTCCGGGTGGCTAATTCGGCGTCCAGGATCCTTTTCGCATTCCAGGAATAATGCGCAGGATATAAATAGCAGCTTCCGCCAGCCGATATGTTATTTCGCCACTTAAATGTTCACATCCGATGTCGGCCACCGCTGGAATTTTGTCTGGGTCTATCTTTACTCGTCGTAATTTTGTACATTGCCTTTTATTTGTATTTACCTATGTCTTCAAACATAGGAAAAACCTTTAATTTACAATAATAATCAATCAGATCTGTCCGGAATGCTTTGAAGTTTGCCAAAAGTAAAAAAAAATATAAATTCTAAAAACATATCGCCTCAACAGCGCATTATCAAAAATAGTTTGGAGGTTCTGATTTGTTATAACAGATGTTGCATTATTTCTACTTTTATAAATAAAATGAGGCTCTTATTATAATTATTAAATTATAAACTTTACAGAATTTCTTTTTTTCCATGCCCTGATGTACTGTTGAATAATTGATAGTCTAGAACAGGGGTCTCCAAACTTTTTAGCCTAAGGGCCACACTGACTCCTCCACTAAGTCCCAAGGGCCAAGACCTAGCTAGCTCATCATACCAACATACTGTTGTTTTGAATTACGCGCAAATTTTCCTATTGGGACTAGCCGGCGAGTGAGATATCTATGGCGCAGGGCTCGGGGGTGCACTCCACTCCATTCGCAATTTCGGTTGGTACTTACGGGCAAGTGTCAAGGACATTTCTTTGCGGCGGAGATAGCCGATGCGCGAAAGGCGAAATATAGTGCGACTAGTCTGTTTTGTGACTATAGTCGTTACATAAAAACATCTGATTATTATTTTGTATGATTTACTTACATTGTAAATTTTACAATGTAATCAAAATATACTAAAACGGGACAGATACCGGGCATATCTGGCCGGATTGGTGGTGCTCGCGGGTAGTTTGGAGACCCCTGGTCTATAATGAAGATTTTATGGTTTTGACATTCAGCTGTTAGTTGATGTGTTGGGATGGTATTTTTGTGTTTGTTGCGGAAATTTATTAGAAAAATTTATACAAAATATGTTTATAGGAGTATAACTACGTGAATATTTTATGTAACATATATATGTACAAGAATCATTTTATAACATAATAGTTCAGAAACGCCCAGACTCCTTACAATTGGACTAAAAAGTGTATTAAAATACCTCATCGAGTATCATCATACTTCCGATAATCTTCTGTGGATATAAGGATACTTATGGTGCGTTTCTTTTTATTGTGTCGAAAAAGGTTACAACATTATTATAACAAATGTCGCGAATGAGAATTTTGAAGGATTAATACTTTTTTTAATATTACTATATATCTTATACTCGTATGTTGTCAGAAAAATAGTTAATTTTTTACTAAATATTGTAAATACAACATTCTTGATCCTAACTTTATTTCAAATGTACATTATTGTTATGAATGTTAATAGTGAAAGTATATTATTATAAAAGTTAAGAGTTTAGCGTACTTTTAGACATTATTTACCCAAATTTCTAAAGCGGTTTTTGGCATTAGTTGAAAGATAGAACAAAATAATATTTTTTTGGTGCTTGATGCTTCTTAGCTATCGCATAGGAAAAAAAGCGACACCACCCAAAAAAATTACAATGTATGGCGACGATGCAGTTAGCTATCATGTGTGTCAAACATGGTTTAAAAAATACATTATGTTGATAAGAAACTCAAAGATAGTGCCCGCTCTGGAAAGCTGATTACCATCGATGACGACCAAATCAAGACTGATCGAGAATATCCAGCGTTAAATAAAAGATTGCGGAGATACTGAAAATATCGAAAACCCCCGCCCATGAGCATTATGTTAAGTGTAACTTTGCATTTGAATATGACCGAAAATACGTAATCACTTTCCAGACAACCCAATAATTAACCCTTAACTACTCACGTGTGGTCAAATTGTTCTTACCTGGAATACGATATTTAAATATTTAGCTCTGTTTCAATTTATGACATTGATTTACAAAACATTTTACTGCCGAGGACAAGTTGACCGCACGTTAGTAGTGATGTACCTAATGTTATGCTTAGTAGTTAAGAATTAACTTTTAACTATCTTTGATTTGAAGCTAACGGCAGAAATAGCTGATACATATGACTCATCTTCTTGGAGGATCAGTTGAAAACAGCAATATGGAGAACGTTTCAGGAGGCTATGTGATGGGCAGGGGATCGTACAGACTGTAGAAAGATCGTGAAAGCCATTTATCATGTTGTGAAATATTCTCATGGTTTAGTATATAAAATGAATAACGTTAGTCATATTAGAAAATTGAGTTAAGTAAATAAGAGATAAATGTGTTATTAACAGTTTATGTATGTATGTGAATAATAAAAAAAAAGTATATTTTTTATCAGTTATTATTATTTTTTCGATTGTATAGTTTAATTTCTTTGAATTTTAATTGTCCTTTTATTTTTTAAATTAGATTTATTAATTAAAAAATTTTTCATTAATATGTCTATTAACATGCTATCGAGTTTAATAAAAATTTATGTCATCAATACTAATAACCATCATTATTCGAGTTGAACTGAATCAAAAGAGGTTAAACCTAGTCAAAATAAAATTATCTTTGTTCAAAAGATAATTTATTTGTGATGACAAACTGCCTCAATAGACCGAAAAGTATCGTAATCTGACTTGATATGTAGGTCGAAGGAGAATTTTCCGAATACTGTCTTCTGATGCCCGTTAACCCTTAAGTACTGATGTAAACATTTGGGACTGAACAAACAGTTGACGTGCGGTCGATTAGTCCTCTATAATAAAGTACTTCGTAAATTGCAACAAATCTGAATATTTAAACATCGTGTTCTCGATAAGGATACTTTGACTGCACGTCAGTAGTCGAGGGTTAATTTCTTGGAAAACCTCTCGTACAATGTCCCATTAGGCAATCATATGGTTTATTTATCGAGTTCTCAAAGTTACCCAGTGGCATATTCCTTGATTGCTTTCTCTTCAAGATTATTTTGGGTGCCCTGCCTTTAGAAACTTGGAGAATGTAGTCGATCCAGGTCGGCCCAAGTCATTTTATGTCATCTGTAGCTGTTTTGTACATCTGATGATTTATGGATGGTTGGTTTATTGAAAATACCAAAATTTTTACGTCCTTGTATCTTATTGAAAATAAATAATATTACAAAATGATTTGACACTTAAATAGGAAAAATTTCTACACATATATGATGTAGTTTATTTTTTTTCTAATCTTTTCGTTTTCATTTCAAGTGATCATTCGAGATTATGTGATCACATGAGTCCTTTTTATAAGAATCAGGCATTATTCCTGAACGATATACTATTAAAATTATATTTTTTTACTAGTAAATTTTACCACGTTTCATTATGTACCGTTTATTCATTCTAAAGTAAAAAATGTTTTAGTTCATAACCATGAAGTACGTAATCGACAAAAATCCTATCTATAATATTTTAAATATATAAAACTTAATATTATTTTGAAATTTATCGTATTTTGTATTATATCATAAATATGAGTCAACGTCAGTAGTAAAGTGTGCTTGTCTACAAATCTTATGTCTATGTTCGATCTGTGGATGTCTTTTCACTATCAGATAGATTTTCATCAAAGGTTGGGTGCAGTAGTAAAAATCATATATGGCGGATATATCCATTGTAGTTATCTAATTTTTTTTTCAAATATTCTTTGGAGCAGATAGCAGTTTTTGATTCGAATCAATTAAAACTTATAAACCAGAAATAGTCTAAAAACCCGATCGATCACATTTTCCAGAAAACTCCTAAAAAACATCGAAAACGATGAAAGAATCATTTAGTGTCACGAAGAACATGCTTTATTTTCAATACGAACGCTTTGCAAAACGATTGCAAGGCGAATTAAAAAAAATGCTTAAGTTTCTTTCGTGCTTCCATTGCAAATAATTCGCATATTTGTGGCTCGCGACCAGTGACATCCCCCGCATACTAATATACCAAGACCTCGACAGACGGACGGACGGGCAGACCAGTTTTATTTTATTGTTGTTATCATTCATTCCTGCCATTAGCGCTACGCACTGCCCATTGATTCCAGTGGAGGAGATCCAGTCGACATTGTTTCATACATGTACTCGTGGATGGGTGTTGGTAAAAACGTATACAGGCATACCTCGGAGTTACGTTTCTTACGATATTCAAGTGTGTATTCTGGTATTCAAAGCCTTAAATGGTTTGGCGCCGTGGTGCACAATATGTTAAGAATATGCCCCAGGGGACAAATAATACGTTGATATCTCTGATTTCAGATTATAAATCGCATTTTTTAAGTGGATCGAGTAAAAATACCCTGATGTCATGATCAGCTATATGGATCTTCTTCGAATCGATTATATGGATTCTTTATTAAAATAGATTTTGGAATAAAGATGACGCATATAACTTTAGGAGACTTCTTAAGTTATTTTTATGGGATATTCCATAATTTCTAATAGTACCCTTTGTTGTCAATTAGAACTCATTTTTTTCTTAAATAGAACATAAATTAATGTTATATTACGTCACATGCTATTTCAAGCTATACCAAGATGTAATGGAGGAAGCTTATATACGATTATATTTATGATTGGTTCTAAGAAATTATCAAAATACCATAAACTAGCAAGATTTCATTATACGAGTATGTAGCGGATATGTAATTAATACAATACAATGTTCGCTAGTCAAAGTACCCCCTTTTTCACTTATCAATGCATGTATTACAGTGTGTTATCATAAAGTGCATTTTTGAAGTAAATAAATAATGTAAATATTAATTAAAATTATATTTAAGCCTTAAATACTACATTTTTACGTTTGTAAGACATACAGTAGCGCTAAAACGCTTTTTATAATTAGTGAACCAAAAAATTCCACAATTTAAAGATTGAGATAATTCAAAATGTCAAACAGCTGCAACTCGGAGTATGACTGGACTTGTTTATGTGGGAGGGTAAGTGCACCAGTGATATAAGTTCAAATTTTTTGATTTAAACACTATCTCTGCATTCATATTGAACTACATCTTATAATACACTAAACTCTTAGGCATGTTTCCACTGTGAGATGTCATGAATAAATTATTCTCAAATAGTCTTTCGTGTTGTAGCAATACTTGATATTTAATGATTGATCTAAGCGATCAAATAGGTTATTGTATGGTTAATTTTAGTTTTTTTTAACTAAATTTAGATCAATATAAGAGTTTCCCAATAAATTCACGACAAATTTTAACATTTTTTCTCTTAACTTATTCGACGGTTCAAATAAACCAAAAATATGTACACATATATGTAAAGTTTTTTTTGTGCTTGTATACGTCCATTTAAAAGTCGAGAAGTGGAAAAAAAACTGTTTAACATTTGCTTCACCGATCACAATAATATGAATGTTTTGACATTTTTATTTTATATTTGATACCGCTTTAACCTAACTACATCAAACATATAAGAATAAAAGATGAAACTCTAAAAACAATAACAATATGAGTAATAGTTACTAATGCTTCCCAAGAATTGTTATCTAGCTATAAGTTAGTATGTATGTGATAACTATTATATTAAGAAATTAAATATGAAGATTATTCAAAATAAAAATAGCATCTAGGAAATTAAAATTAAATTAGTTCATAGTTATAATATATAAATTAGTATAGTTCTTAAGATATTCATTTGTATATAGAGGTATAGCTTTTGGCAAATGTTTGTACTATAGATTGCTTTATTAAATCAAATAAAAAGAAGCAAAATACGTTACAAAATATTCGACACACTTGGCATGAACTAATGAATGAAAAGATGTTAAAGCGTTACATATTCGATAACTGCAACGGAAAACATCACAAAAGGGTACCGTGATTATATTTAAGCTTAATGGGAAATAAAATTGCTTGAGCGGGTTTTAGTGTAAGTTTGAAGACGGAGCAAAATAAGTTGTTTTTTTCGTTACTTCATGTTTTTTTAGTATCGTAAAAGAAAAATTCGACAACACCAAAAAATATATGTACAGTGCATGACGATGCAGTAAGTGATCGTGTTTGTTAAATGTGGTTAAAATAATTCCATAATAATAATACGACACTCGAAGATGGTGTCCACTTTGGAAGGAGGACCACTGCTGACGACCAAATTAAGGTTTCGATTGAGGACGACCAGCGTTCAGGATTGCTGAAATATTGAAAATATCGTTCGGCAGGAAAGATTGCTGAGCTTTGAAAATTTCGTACGGCAGGAGAGGTGGCTGAGATATTGAAAATTTATATTCGGCAAGAAAGGTTGCCGAGATATTGAAAATTTTGTTTGGCAGGAAAGGTGGCTGAGATTTTGAAAATATCGTTCGGCAGGAGAGGTTGCTGATATATTAAAAATATCGTTCGGCAGGAGAGGTTGCTGAATTTTTTTTTTCGAAAACCGAGTATTTGGTGCTATTTCACGTTTGAATTTGACCTAAAACACTAAACTTCTATCTGGACAACCTTTGAGAATCTAATCTTCAAGATGCGATGTCAGCAAAACAGAACATTACATATGAGAAATGTCCATGGTATATTTACATTAAATTGATTTATGTCGACATACGATAAAAAGTTTAAATATTTTGAATGACAGAATTCGCGATTAAGCTACACTTTTGAACATAAATATTTGATTTCTTTTCCTATTAAATTATAGCGAGGATTTACATTTAATATTAATATATTAAGACAATTAATTAATGGCATTTGATGTTCCCTTCAAAGAATATGACCATACTGTAGAATTATCGATAATAAGATATATTAATGTCAAACTGTTAAACTTGAATCGTTGATGTAGGCAATTTAAATTGAATATCATGACTACCAACAAAGATCAACAGCGAGAAATACGTACTGGGAAATGTTAACAGAAATAAAAATAAACACGTGTTTGATATGCTGCTATATCCAAGCATCTAGATAGATCTGACACATCTCCACTCCTTTCGGAGGAGAATTGTAATAACTCCAATGTATGAGGATTACGTTATGGCAAAATGCTCCGAAACCCAAATACTAAGATAGATTCTATCAATGAATGTAAGGAAGGAAGTCTTTCATGCAAAATGATGTAAAATAAGGTTTGAGTTAGCAAATTGATTTTATTCACAAAATAAAATTTACACTTTAAATTGATTTGATGGAAAAATAAATCACAGAGAACAAGTAAATGGCAGTGCATAACTCCACCATTTAGAAATAGAGAACCACTGTCTTCTAGCCCGAGCGTTACTGGTTCTATTTTTATTGGTACCCACATTTTTAAGATAACTTTGTAAGTACAAAACTTACATACACATACTTTGTTCTTAAATCACGCCATCTCCCTGTCGAAGTAAACAGAGAGGAAACAGCGCCTAACTTTTCTATTGTGACACACATCTTTCGCCTCTTCTACCTCCAAACACCTTCTCATACAACTCCTACGACTTCTCTGACTTTTTACATTCCCTTCTTTCAAAATACCTTACACTTGACCCAACTATACGTTCATTGATCTTCCTCTACCACGCCATCCACTCACGTTTGCACAGTATGTTATATTTGTTATATTAGTCTTTCTTAATTCATTTGGTCCACGTGCCCAGTCCACGGGCTCATAGAACTATTTGGTCCACGTGCCCAGATGGCTCATAGTACTATTTTCATCGTATTTAACACTTCAGTCTTAAGTTAACAGTCATCATAATAACTTAATTACGTATTATGTTATTCATTGTCATCTTATCTATTATTCTAAGTGCACACATTTCTACGACATTTATTCGAACCTCTTCAGCATTGTTCCTCTTCCACGTTTCACTCCCATACATCTAAGTTGGTACTAAAGTACTGCTGTGAACTGTCATCTAACCAGATTTTGATACTACCCAATTCGAGTAAAGTCATGGTGATAGAAAAATCTGTGTAAACACCTTTTTCTAGTTGGTTGAAAAGGATTTTTAATAAACCCGCCAGTTGTACGAGTATATACCATAAGTGTAATACTTGCTAAACCAAGAGATTGCCAATTAATGCTGCGTACTCTTGTTTGTTATTCATATTTATTGTATAGGTATATTCTAGTCTGTCTTCTTCTTCAACTTAGACATGGATTGGCATTGCTGTACATAAATAAATCAGATGAGACCGTGGGCCGATGCATCGATGACAGTAATGTGGCCTATCATTATATGCCATAACGTCCGACTTTATTAAATTAATAAACTGCGGAATAGTCGTTGTATAAATTAAAGGTAGCTTAAGTTATTTTAGAATTAGTAAGAAGAAAATATCGAGAAAAATAACTCGCAAATGCACAATTTGCAATTTTCTAACCGATCATTATTTTGTTCATTATGATAACCATCGCCTTTGAAAATGACGTACAGTATAAGCTGGTTGGCTTATTTCCATATATTCTATATGTCAATGTCTTCTATAGTATCATCATTTCTATATGTCAATATCTTCAAACTAACCAGAAATATATTAAAACTCTATGCGAAAGACTAAACTAGAAATCTTTTTTTGAGTTCCATCTGAAATTGAATTTCATACTCCCGAATGTAAGTTAAGCGCTCTACCGACTAGATCAAAGAAGTCGCGCGGATTGTACACGTTGAAATTTAATTTCCCTTCTCAAGAATGAATGTTGACCTGAACACTAAAACGAAAGTAAAATAAAATTATTTAACTATTTTCATAAATGTGTTATAAGTTTTTTTTAATGAATCCATGTGTCAATTTTAAAAAATTTCTCACCTTGGAAGAATGTAGTGGTTTTTTGCAGAACTCGTGGGTCACCCACCTGGCGCCACATAATCGAAGAAGCTAATACGAGTATGTATACTAATTAACCATTTTTCGACCTCTGTGGTCTAGTTGGTAAAACCTTGTTATCCAGCTCGAAGGTTGCGAGATCGATTTCTGATGGTACGCGTTTTTTAGAGTACCCGTTTAGAGTACCATTCTGGTTTTCACTTAAACCCTGTTTAGTAAATATTTGGTTGGTTAGAGGAGATTGCACTAGATACAACATAAGTAGAATACAATGTAAATGTCATATAAATATGTATAACAATTTCACTGTATTTATTTCGATTTAACAATAAAGTTTAACCAAAAAGATGTCAAACGTCTGAATTAAAAATAAACAGACAGGGAATACTTTGCTCTTTCTTATACATTATTTATATTTTTGCTGTATTTGGTACTCGTACATCCTATCGAGGCTTTTGCGTAACATTTATTGTAATATTAGAAAACATAGCAAAAGGTATGTATATGATTAAAAAAACATAGTAAGACCCTTTATTTGCTCATTGTGGAAGACAAGCCTTTTGCTCGTAGACCATGAAGGTTGCCATGACGATTGCATCATTCGACAGTGGTAGATTTTAAAGAGAAATGTTCTTAGAGGGTTCAGATACTGTTTCTCCACAAGTATTACGACTTTAGTTCCTGGAGCGCTTGCGGATTTATTCCGCACGCTTCTTCCTCAGCAAAAAAGGACATTTGTGCATGCTGAATGCTGCGAGTTACTGTCACGAGGCTGGTGCATGGCAAGTTTTTGCTGGATATCGTTACGAAGACCAGTTGTTGGCAATGTCATAAATATGTAGGATCCTTTTGCCATCAGGCCGTCTTGTTCTTTGTGTTTTTCACGTTGTAATAATCATTAAATTATTTGTATAAGTTTTTCACAAAATTCAGGATTTTTAAAACAGGATGTGTGAAATAATATAATATGTTTATTGATTATATGTTTGTTTATTTATTATTTTAAATAAATTACACTTAAGTGCGCTCAGCATATCACAGCAACAATTATAAAATCTCACAATTCAGGATAAACATATGTTTCAAAATATGATACATGAAAATACCAATATGAAAATTTAAGAAACGAATAAAACGTAATCAACATTATAAGACGTGATCAGGAAAACGTAATCAACATTATAAGACGTGAGCAGGAAAACGTAATCAACATTATAAGACGTGAGCAGGAAAACGTAATCAACATTATAAGACGCGAGCAGGAAAACGTAATCAACATTATAAGACGTGAGTAGGAAAAATAAAAGGTACCGAGAATACAAATTATTGGGCAAATTACAAAAAAATACTTAAGATGAAATGGAATAACCAGTCTCTTAGTCAAAATGTAAGATTAAGGAAATTGTTGTGAGTTGTTGAGTGATTATTTTTGACTATATTTATTTAATATTTTTTAGTTTGATAGCATAATTATGAGTAAATACACTGGGAATTGTTTTAAGGATGATAATATAACCATATTTCCGAATACCATGCAAGACTCCAATGGCTTAAAATAAAACAAGGAAGAAATCTCCACGTTCTCTCGACCCTCTTTGAAGTGTTGAACAATCCAAGCTGTCCCCAGTATCAGCGTGAAAAATTCAATTTTATTTCTGAGCATGGACTGTTCACCCGATCTATTGACGGCTTAAATCTGTGTATAGCGATACATCACATACGAGTATACTACACATAAACTTTGCGGTTTACCCTGTTCGACTTCAATTAGATGTGCTTCATTCTTATCATTTTTTAAGATAAAAACCAAAAGAAGCATTATTAATCTCAAACATTCTTCACCTCTCTAACCCCTGCATGGCATATATTTTCATCTTAATCTCTATTTCCCTTGAAATTTATATTTTATTTTAATGTTTGTTACTTTTACTCAAATATTAATTTCATTTAATTAGTTTGACACATTGGTGGATACAGATAGTAATTATGAAACAAAAGCTGGTGGATAGGTAGAAATGGCTTTAAAGTAAAGTCGCTGAATGTACTTATATGAAAGCGTTAAAAATAAATAAATATGTCAAAAAAATTTAATCACATAAAAATCCGTATTTAGTGGATATAAGAAACGTAAAAGTGGTCGAACTTTAATACGATGGAGCGACCATTTGAATGTCTACGCATGCACTAGAAAGACAAAATAAGGTAGCTCAATGTTAAGGACCAAGTTCAATGGATAATGGTTGTGAAAGGAGTGTGATGCGACTCAGGAGAATGCCTTATGAAAGCCTTATTATATGGCAAAGGTTTTCAAAGTGTATGCCTTATTCCCAGAGCCTGGGAATAAGGCGTACACTTTGAAATATTAAAGGTTTTCAAAGTGGCGGTATTAACGGTTTTCAAAGTGTACGCGGGATGTTGGAAAGTTTTAACAATTCAAGGCAATCTTAATTCAGTGCACTGAAGCACGATCACAACGAATTATATGCGACCTATAATTACTGTCATACTGAACAAAATTTGTCGATATGAAACCATGATATCAGGGAAGGATGAATATTATTTTCTGTGCTTCTAGTGCTGAAACTCAGATAATCATGGTTTCATTTGCCTCTGCAGAGCTGGGTTTTATTGCGATAGCTATGATCCAATCAAGTAGCGGGTGTCGTGAAACAAAAACATTTGAATATCACTGACCATGGTATCGAAAGATGATTTATTTTTATAGGTCAATTAATATTTAAATAATGAGGCTGCTTTTTTTAATCCATGCGAAAAACATGGAACTGGAAAAAAAATCTGTATACGGAGTCACGTGGCTGAACAGTCTATGGCTGTAAAATATTTTTAATATTTGGTTGTAACATATATTCGTCGCTTTTTTTTATGTTTTTTCAAAATCATTTACTTGTATATTCAGAAAGAAGTTATAGCAATTATATTGTACATGTTCCATTTTGGTCGATAACCTTCTTCCATCTTTCTGATAATTGAAGGATTCCTCTCTTGGATAATTTTCGGGACTTGTTAGGGAAAAACTGATCAAAGTGGTTTTGGCAGGAGTTCAAATTCAGTAAATGTACACCATTAAGAGAGTTCTGTCAAGATCTATACAGATGCAAGTCAGAAAGTCTAAAGTCCGGACTATACACTCTGAGTGCACGGCCTCCATGGCCAAGTTGGTAAGACGCTTGTCTTACAACCCGGCTCCTTATATTATACATATTACATTTTTTTCACAAGTTTGCAACACATTTTAGCCTTTTCGAAAGTAAAAATCATATTATGACATAGATGTGCATTATTTTCTGGCATATTTGAAATTTCTCAAAGCGTGATAAGGCTCACCAATCGCATAAAATTTTGTTAAAATTACCGCTGAAAGGTCGTCTTTGAAATTACATGTAATATTTGTGTGCGTGAAGTTGGTAATGGATCGAAAAAGCGATGATACGCCATCAAGCAGAGAAAACGGGACGAATACGAATATATGTTATAATTTAATATTTTGATATCTGCAAGTTCTGATAGTGGTGGCCTTGGTGCAAAAGCCTACAACTTGAAGTCATCGATAATGGTATTTGAGAAACCGTTAGTTGGTATGTGATAGTTCTCAAATACTATTATTAAAACTAAAAGAGGACATCATGTCGGCACCGTTGCCCAGTTTTTTAATATTTAGGCGTTACGCGTCGATTCCCGGTGGTTCCTATACTGTTTTCATTGAAGGATTTTCTATTTGAATCTAACATATTGTCCTGGCGTTTATTAATTTGCCAATTTTTGGAGCGCTGTTATGGTTACAATTGTTACGAAATAGCTCTATAAAAACTTTTATATTTATCATTTAGTTTTATTTTATCAAGAAATATGCAAATATTACTAGCGATTTAAAGTTATCAAGGTTGGCATGGATAGGCCAAGTAAGCAGATATCAGTTGACGCGGTCAATAAAAACCATCATGCAAGCCCAACAATACATGAAAAGGCCAATTGGCAGACCGAGATAGAGGTCTTTAGATAATATGCAACAAAATGTTTAAAGGCTGGAAGTGGAGAGAGACCGGGAGGAGACAGTAAATGACTTACCACCATATCAGCGTTCCAAGTCCAAATGCCTTGGAGACAAATCATGAAAATATCCTGAGAATTGTATATCTACAGCGTCACAGGAAGTTATAAGTAAGTGTACGAGAAAAGAAAATAAACATTTATCAAAAGTATATTACATCGAGTTACTACAATGTGCATTCCATGATATTGACATATTTTTTTGTGAAAAATTCCATTGGGTGGATATTATAAGCAAGTGAAAAGAAAAAATATTACAATATTTCTATGATTTACGACGAAAGATGCACTTCTGCATAATGCATTGAATATTTGATTGTATGCTCGATGGCGGTGCAAAGAAACCTGAAGGACGAGCGCGC
The DNA here is from genome assembly GCA_949825065.1 of Odontocerum albicorne. Classification (NCBI taxonomy): domain Eukaryota; kingdom Metazoa; phylum Arthropoda; class Insecta; order Trichoptera; family Odontoceridae; genus Odontocerum; species Odontocerum albicorne. The sequence goes on along the minus strand of OX463848.1, from coordinate 26,989,251 downwards.
AGGACATGAAATATATTCATTTCAGTAATAATTCAGATCACCCTGATAAAATACATATCTGGCCGCGCAGAGTCGTTGTTGAATGTCCAAGACGATAAGAGAGATAATCTTATTTATCGTTCAAATTGAAAAAAATCAATAGTCTAAGAATGGAGTATAAACAAGTATACAATTTCATGTATTTTAGCCAAGATTTTGAAATTTCTAAACTATTTGATAATATTATCCCATCGTATCGAAATAAAAAATCATAATTCCCTTAAAATCAAGTTGATTCTTGTTTCATTTTTGACACTTTACTATGCAAGTTAGAACCGGCGGGTTTATAATTTGTTTCAACCAACCAGAGGTAAGTTACACAGTTTGCTGGTTGAAGGTTTTTTTTACGTTTATTGTATTGTATAATTGTATTACATTTACGTTGTGTACAAAACAATTGTAGTATATATTACCATATAGCAATCTCTACCAGCCAACCAGAAAGGTTAACAACACATTTAGAGAAAAAAAGAACAGAGCCCTTTTTAACAAAAATCTGATACCAACGAAAATCGAGCCAGCAATCCTCGGGTTTAAAACAGGCACCCAACACGACTGAGTTATAAAATTCAATTGAAAAAAATTTAAGTAAGATAAGGTATTATAATAAACCTGAGAGATAATTTACGATGTACGAGCAATTATGAACAATTAAAAATAAAATAAACCTCGTTTACCTATAATAATTATATTTAATAATATTGTTAAAAAGAAAAAAAGTTTTTTAATTAAAAAAACTCGTTTTTGTCCAAAACTTCGTGGCACAGTTTTAGTCGATAGTAACAAGAAATAAAACTTAAAATGTGTGTAAAACAGAAGCCTTGTCTTCATTCACAAATTTATGAGAATGATTTTTATGAAAACTAGAATATGAAAGGAAAGAACGTAATACCTCATTGCATTCTCGTATTTCTAGTCAGGGCTGGGTTCTCTGTTTACGTAACTTATGCACTAAATGTGTTGTATTTTTTTAATTTTTCTTTCCTCTTTCTTTTTTCCCCGGTGTCTTATCTACCATCAAATGTTGGCAATATAAACTACTCCGATTTAATATACAGCAACTCTTAATCATATCGTTTTCCTACAATTTTTAGCCACAATCTCTTATTCCTCATTCACAGATTTCAACGTTCCGAAATTTTTCCATGAATATGCGTTAAATTTTTTTTTTGATGACGCATGACACTGACGGGGTATTCTAACAGGGCTTTTGCCGTTGCTGGCTCTATTGTGTGTAGTGGTCTATTTTTTAATGTTAGAAATATGAGTGGCGTGTACAGTTTCAGGAAATACTTGAATACAACTCTTTTTGACTGGTCTCATCAAAATGTATGTCTATACTAAGTTAGTCAAAAAGTTTTGAAAGCGGAAATGGAAATACATTTTTTTGGGGGAAAATCACTTTTATTGCTCAGTATAGTCTCCCATAAGATCAATACACTTGGTTCAACGATCTTCCAACTTTGTTGTCCCATCACGGAAATGACTTTCTGGAAGGCCTGCAAAATACTCCTCTACGACGGCTATAACCTCTTCGTTTGATGAAAAATGCTTTCCACGAAGGAATTTTTTGAGGTGTGAGAACAGCCAGAAGTCAGAGGGAGCTAAATCTGGCGAATAGGGTGGATGCTGCAACAATTCGTACCCCAATTCACTGATTTTCGCGATGGTTTTTTGAGCTGTGTGAGCAGGTGCATTGTCTTGATGAAAAATGATTTTTTTCTTCTGCAAACCGGGTCTTTTTTCACAAATTTTTTCATCCAACTGGTCCAAAAGGTCACAATAATAATCAGAGTTGATTGTCTTACCAGTTTGGAGATAATCTATCAATAAAATTCCTTTTGCATCCCAAAAAACTGACGCTAACACCTTCTTGGCCGATTTCTGGACACGAACTCGCTTCGGAGCCAAAGTGCCTGGTTCACACCACTCTTTAGCCTCTTGTTTTGATTCAGGATCATGGTGGTAGACCCAAATCTCATTCATAGTGATGAATCGACGCAGAAAATCCTTTTTATCCTTTCGAAATTGCTCCAAATGTTGCTCAGAAAGTCGCATTCGAACGTGTTTTTGTTGCATTGTTAGCAAATGCGGCACCCATTGTGCACACAGTTTTTTGAAACCCAAAACTTCAGCCAAAATATGCCATATTGTTCCATGTGAGATTCCTATGGTGTCAGCTATCACATCCACAGTCGATCGATGATCTTCCAAAACCATATCCTGTATTTTCGCTATGATTTCTGGTGTTGATGCACTTTTTGAACGTCCTGAGCGTGGATCGTCTTCAACGCTTGTACGGCCACGCTTAAACTCCAAAACCCATCGGTGAACGGTTGGAAATGAAGGAGAAGACTCCTTTAATACTTTCACCGTCTTTGCATGGATCTCAGTAGCCGATAAACCTTCCAAAACAAAGAATTTAATCACTGCACGATATTCGGATTTTTCCATTGTTAAAAAATACACTGAAACGTCAACTTCAAATGGCTTGTAAACAAAGAATGAATTGACAGATCGAAATGAAATTTTGAGTACGTTCTTATGAAAGATGAAATATTAAAATGGCGTAGAAATTTTGGGTTTTCTACTGCTTCATAGATGTCGCTTTCAAAACTTTTTGACTAACCTAGTATATAAATACTACATACATATACAAAACTACATTTAACACCAAACGTATAAGTATCATATAACGTAAGACTACATCTACAAAACATAATCTAATACCAAACGTATAAGTATCATATACGTAATACTACATCTAATACTAAACGTATAAGTATCATATAACGTAAGACTACATCTAATACCAAACGTATAAGTATCATATAACGAAAGACTACATCTACAAAATTATATCTTATACCAAACGTATAAGTATCATATAACATAAAACTACATCTAATCTAAGACTACATCTACAAAACTACGTCTAATACCAAACGTATAAGTATCATATAACATAAAACTACATCTAATACCAAACGTATAAGTATCATATAACATAAGACTACATCTACAAAACTACATATAATACCAAACGTATAAGTATCGTATAACGTAATACTACATCTAATACCAAACGTATAAGTATCATATAACGTAAGACTACATCTAATACCAAACGTATAAGTATCATATAACGTAAGACTACATCTACAAAATTACATCTAATACCAAACGTTTAAGTATCATATAACATAAAACTACATCTAATACCAAACGTATAAGTATCATATAACATAAGACTACATCTACAAAACTACATATAATACCAAACGTATAAGTATCGTATAACGTAATACTACATCTAATACCAAACATATAAGTATCATATAACGTAAGACTACATCTAATGCCAAACGTATAAGTATCATGTAACATAAGTTTACATCTAATATCAAACGTATAAGTATCATATAACGTAAGACTACATCTAATACCAAACGTATAAGTATCACATAACATAAGATTACATCTAATACCAAACGTACAAGTATCATATAGCGTAGGACTACATCTACAAAACTACATCTAATACCAAACGTATAAGTATCATATAACGTAAGATCTACAAAGGTTTCTTTGTAGTTCGTCTTCCCTTGGTAAATTTCTGCGATTTTTTTTATCAAATATATTTTTCTAAACGTATTCGCACACTTATGCGGGGAATTGCCTCATGTAATGGTCACAATTATCACATTTCTATCCTTATAATCAATTTAGATATCTTTTATTTGTAGTTTTTTAATCTATCATTAATATTGGGCTCGAATCCCAAGTTCTTAAGGAGTCTGTTAATGGTGATGTACGTATAAATTGTCCTTTCAATATTATTATTATAGTAAACGTCCATTGATAATAAAGTGAAGGTTTATATTCACTAGTAATAGTTTACATTCACTGTACTCTACATTGTGACTTTTAAAAGAATCTGGTTGGTCCATGGTAATGTGGCAATTTACTTTGTCAGTTTTATTCTCACATCATCAACATTATCTAGCGATCCTGTTAACGGCCCTGTGTATCCTGCTCAGAGTCCAGATGTTTCTGCTGTAATATCGTCGATTTTTTGTTTTTGTCTTCATTTTTGCCTTACATTCGAAGGATTCACTGCACGTCTAGATGACAACTCGGCAATAATGAGCCGTATAATTAGAAGCAGCCGCAAGGATCTTGATCGTAACTTAAGTTTGCCGCAAGGACTCTTTTGCCGTGGTTTGGGCCGTTTCCTTCGGCTTTGTCGTTGTTGCACAAGTAAATGTGCACCTGCCTCTCACTGAATGTCACTCTCGAGATTGGATTCAATAAATTGCTGATGGATAAGAAACGATTCTCGCACAGGTGTCAAGGGAAGCGGACCAGAGAATGGTGAATCGTCAGATTTTGTTGTGTCAATGGTCGATGAAGCCGAAAACGTCTAAACTGAATGTTTAAATGATTAAATATGACGGGATTTTTTTTATTCTCTTTTTATGATTGATCAAGATTTTTTGTTGTTAAATAATGGTAACATCACAATAAAAAACTTTGATTTGAGAAATAATACATACATACCATCACATTTCTTTTTGGCATGGACGGAAAAAAAAGAGCGCCATACTTTCGTATCACAACATAATACTTTCGACCCATCATCCATACTTCATCTCACACAGTTCCTTCTGTTTTTCTTACTTGTTGCCTTTCTTTTTTCATAATTTCATTCACTTGGTCCACCCATGCTCTTCTCGGCCGTGCTTTTGCCCTGCTGCGTTGCTCAATAATAATATTTTTAATGTAAACCTTATTTGTATGCATTTTCAAACTGCTAAAACACACGATCTCAGTGATCTAGTTGCTAAGATGCTTGACTTCCACGCGGGGTGCCAGAATTGATTCCCAACGGTACCCGAAAAAAAATTTGGTATACGATTTCGGCTGTCAACACACTATCACGCGCTAAATGTGTCGCGCTTTAATCTTTTCACGACCCGTCAAATTGAACCCGATGGCAATATTGTCTCCTAGCCACGCTCTTCAATAGACCCGCATCGCCAATTTATATATGTTGAGGTGTACCATACGAATGTGGAACAAAACTGCTATTGAAAGCGATATTGCGATAGCTACATAAAAAAAACAAAAGTCAATGGTATACACATATGTGATCGGATTTAGCATCAAAATCATTACACAAACAATCACGTTTGTTTTCAAAAATATTAGGTCCTTACATATGAAATTGGCGTTTTGTTTGGGAGGAACATAAAGTTGATTTTTTTTTAATATAATATATTTATTTAATCAAAGTATGTACCATTGCTATCTATGCACTTTTGCCATCTCATAGGTAGTTCATCGATCCCTTTACTAAAAAAACCATTCGGACGGGAATCAATAAAATCTTTGAAGTCGGTTTGGACTGCCCCATCGGAGTTGAATTTTTTCCCTTGCAAGAAGTTATCCAAATTTCGAAAAAAATAGTAATCTGTTGGGGCAAGGTCCGGAGAGTACGGTGGATGTCTTAGACATTCCAATTGAAGCTCTTCTAATTTGGTAGCCGTCTGTTGTGCAGTGTGTGATCTAGCGTTATCATGAAGCAGCAGTGGCCTAGAGCGATTAACCAGCCTCGGTTGTTTAGCAGCTAGCTTTTCCATCATGGTTTGCAGTTGCTGACAATAGACATCTGCCGTAATCGTCTGGCCAGATTTAAGAAAGCTGTAGTGAACGACACCAGCACTAGTCCACCAAACGCTCACAAGTAACTTTTTTGGAGTCAATTTTCACTTGGGGCATGGTTTGGCTGGTTCGGCAGGGTTCAGCCATTGCGATGAGCGCTTCCGATTATCATACAGGATCCACTTTTCATCACAGGTAATGATTCGATTCAAAATCCCTTCATTATTGTGCCGGTTGAGTAATGCAACGCAGCAGTCAACGTGCGTTTGTTGATTTGCTTCACTCAATTCGTGAGGTACCCACCTTTCAAGCTTTTTCACCTTCCCAATTTGCTTCAAGTGGATTAAAACAGTTTTATCACTAACACCGCAGCCTGCAGCTAACTCGGATGTGGTTTGCGATGGATCCGCTTCCACAATAGCCTTCAATTCTTCATTATCAACTTTGGTCTCCGGCCGTCCACGGGGCTTGTTCTGCAGTCGAAATTTCCAGAACGAAAACGTTGGAACCAAAAACGCACTGTGTTTTCTTTTGCGGCATCGTCGCCATACACATCATTAATCCTTCGAGCCGTTTCTGCAGCACTGGTGCCACGGTGGAACTCGTACTCGTAAATAACGCGATATTTCAAGTTTTCCATTTTGTAAACTGAGTGACGCAAAGAAAAAAAACAATTGAGGAAAAAACAAATGAATTATAATTTTCGAAACACAAATACTTGAGTAAACAGCTGTATAAATTTGAATTTGGAATTCCTAACCAAAGAGAAGATATTTGAGATCAAAGTTGCCAGTACGGCAAAACGCCAATTTCATATGTAAGGACCTAATACATAAATATATTTTAATTTCACGTTTTTGGTATTAGTTTTATTTAAAAACAAACAGTATCTGAGTAACTTTAAGCAAAAACGTTGTAACTTGGTAATTTCAAGGAAAACGTAAGCACCTAAATAGTTTTAAGCAAAAAACTGCAACTGAGTGATTTTAAGCAAAAACGCAGGAATGGGTGATATCAAGCAAAAAACAGCAACTGAGTGAATTTAAAGTAAAAACCAGTAACTGAGTGATTTTAAGTCCTGCGAGATTAAAAAAAAAGTAGCTGGGTGATTTTAAGCAAAAACGCAATAACTGGGTGATTTGAAGCAAACAAGTTATAACTTGATCGTTTTGAGCAAAAATGCAGTAACTGGGTGCTTTAAAGCAAAATAAAACAATTAATAACTGGACGATTTTAAGCTAATATTTATATTGTGTCATGGCTTAACATTTTACTTTACGCTGTAATTGTTTTTTTGCTAACAGTAGCAGATAAAATCGTATTTTGAAATAAGCCTACGTTTACGAATAAATCTGGAGTTTTGTTTCGAAAGCCAGTTCGATCAAATATCTTAGTTTCACCAACAATTCGTTATTGTAATTAAGTATTCCTCGTATACATTTATCGACCAAAAAATAAGTAGTTTAAAAAATTCTACACTTATTTTTAATATATTACAAATAGCCCTACATCTCCCCTCTTAATAGTGTGATATAATTAATACATTCCCCGATACATTTTCGGCTACATTCCTTTCCAACAACTTGGTTGGATAAAGGTAGCCAATTAATAATTACCAAACATTTTTTTTGTCTACGTGGCACCTGGATTTCAGAAGATCTGGATGATTTAAATAGTTAGTAATTTGCTCCGGAATTTTTTAATTACTAAACCCGATTGTGAATTCCTTAACGAAAAATATCTATCTGCATATTTTCGAATCTCCTTTAAGATCATTGTGTACGTATTTACCTCGAGTTATTGCAAACATTCCTGACGGTGAACATGCGCTGATTAATGCTTCATTTAGGTATTTTAATTGGTAAAAAATTGCTATGTTCAATACTTTTAATATGTTTGATGGCATACCTACTTCGATCTAGTGCGACCATTTAAAAGTTTTATTAGGGCACTGCGTACAATATTCACACACTAGTGATCAAAGTATTGGAAAAATACCAAAACATTGTATCATTTCAAGTCAACATATAAAAAAAACTTTAAATCTATTATCTATTTTCATTTTATATTCAGATAAAACAACAAGAATAAATTAAGAATATAAGTGAATAAATTAATAAGCTGTATTACAGTCTTGTCAATTTAAGTCAAATATGGTACCTAACTGAATTATTCTAGTACATTTCTCCTAGCCTAAGTTTATCGTCAATTAAACACCCATAATTAATTTAATAACACATATGCACTCACTGGGTCTTATATTTTGAACGGGTCTCTTTTTACTCTTATCGACTTAACACGAATTATTTTTTTGAGAAATTTCGTTCCGGCTCTAAGGTACCGAAACATTTCATGTTTAAAATAATCTGACCTGAGTACATTCGATTATATTATTTTTTATATTACATTTATCCCAAAGAAAAATATTAATTTTAATTGATGTAGTGTGAAAAATTATATTTTTACATTTACAAAAAGGCTGTGTTTTACTTTAACTATGCTGATTTTGATTTAAGATCTTAAACTGAATGAAAGATTCATTACTATCCACGTAAATGTTGATTGCTGTATGCACTTTGTGCCTTATTCATCGTTACCATTCAATTGAAAATATTAACATGTGGCTCTAATCTCTTTCAGCAAGCATGTTTTTGAGAGTTAATGATTGTTAACATAAAAGTCTTAGATAAATAAAAGATATGTCTATATACACTCGTATATTGAACATATGGGAGTTTTCATCACAGGATAAAGGTGAACGAACTGCGAGAAAAGAATAAGAAAAGAAAGACTAAGTCTTACATATGAAGCTTTTATCTCCGATTCAATTGAAGTAGCCTAGCTGGTAAGGCGCCTGGATATGGGTTCGACTCCCGTCGGCAATTTTTTTTTAAAGAGTCTCAGTCTAGTTTTCACTTACGGTCACGTTTTTCTGGTAGGCTGGAAGAGAGTGCTACATGGTAATGCACCTGTCAGGTTGCACTGTATACACCAAAAATGTAATACAATTTTGCATATTTAAAATTTTAAGAGCGTTGATTGATATTTTACATATTTTTTAGTCGTTTAGTTAATATGGAGATTGAAGTCGATATTATATTTTGGTTTTGGCATTTAGTTAATATGGAGATTGAAGTCGATATTATATATAGGTGTTGGCGTTTAGTTAACATGGAGATTGAAGTCGATATTATATATTGGTTTTGGCGTTTAGTTAACATGGAGATTGAAGTCGATATTATGTTTTGGTTTTGTAATACAGATATGAATGTTCACATGAAATATTTGTTAGTCAAAAAGTTCTACATAAATAACAAATTATGTACTCTCTTATATAAGAAGTAGTTTTGGCCGCCATTTTGATTCAATAAGGCATTAATCTTTGATTAGATCTCAAGAAAACAAAACAATAATTATTCTACTTGTCAACTTATATAAAAATGATTATAATAAACGTAAACCCATTAACAGTTTATCACTTATTGCATTATATGAATTATGTAATTAAATTTTGTTTAAAATATATTTTTATCGGTTCCCAGTATTCTTTAGGTAACAAGCGAGAGATTTTTGTGGTAAAAAAATAACAATTTATAATTTGTTATGCAAATCGCAATGGTGAGGATATGAGACCCGCCCACAAATGTAAATCACAGCAACCCCGCCCCTAAAAGGTTTTTTTTTAATAATACCTCATTTATTCTTAGTGCTAACCCTAGACCTTCTACTGTGGATGATGAATGATTTCACATTTAAGTAACGGGAGCTGGATTCATTTGTTTTCGCAGCAAATTATTGAAATGTGGGAGATGAATTGAAAAATATAGTTAATAATTATATTTAATAAAATCGAGTTATATATTTATTTATCATAGTATGAAGCTAAAATCCATTTATCGTAAATTAAGGAATGTTTTCCCTGTAAATATAAATAAATGTCATAAAAATGTGTGTAAAGGTCATAAAAAATGTCATAAAAATGTGTGTAAAAAATATAAGTCAATCCAACAATCTATCCTTTTGAGACCATGGTTTAATATAATATAATAAGAAGGAACAAGGTGGAAGTGTCAGTCATATGTCGCTTGCGGGTGGGCCACTGCGTAGTGGATAATCACCTTTACAGAATGGGTATTGTGGAAGATCCCGACTGCGAGTGTGGTTTGGATTATGAAATTATAGATCATGTGTGTTTCGATTGTCCTTTAAGTGACATATTTAATTTACTAAATGCTATATATTTGCCGCGTCCAATGAGTATTGCATTTCTTCTTTCTTCGAAGAATGTTTCTACTTATAGATAAATTGTTACATTTTTAGGTTCATTCAGTAGAAGCTTTAAACTGTCTAAAATCGGATTTTTTTAAATTTCTCTTACTATATATTGACTTATACGAGTATAACTGCATTAGTGATTGAGGTGATGGCACAAATTATCCTAGTATAGGTGGATTCAGTAGTAATTTTTTTTTAAATTTATCCAACTTCATAAGCGAGATATTTTGTTCTAAAATATAGAGAAAGAAGGTATTTAAACCTCTTCATTTTTCACCTTTAAAGAGAATAACCCCATATTTTAATACGCAAATATATTAATGAAAGCGTGGATTGAGAAATTTCCATTGGTAATTTGATAAACTCGAGAACGCTGATTAAATAAAACTGCAAATCTATTTAGCTGGACGTTCGACTTTCATCTGGGAGTTTTGGGTTCCATTCTCGATGGTGCCCAAAACAATAACAGGTTTCCTATCCTCATCGCCAATTTGAATGTTTTGAAGTCAAACGAATAAATAAAAAAGAGCTTGCGCAACTTCAAAGACATATTCATTACTTAGCAAAAAAACAAAATTATTTTATTCCCCCTTTAAAGCCTTCGTAATCTTCTCAATGGTTTTAAACTAAAATAACAAATTCTTGATTCAAGTAGAAATTGAACTTCAAAGGCAAAAAGCGTAAAGTTCAATTTCACCTGAGAAGCCATTTCTTCAATTCCACACTTGAATAATCGTCGCACAATTGCATTCCTCTTGATTGTCTCTTTTTATGGACTCTTGAACACAGTACTCGTACACCTGTCGTGTTTTGTATAAACCATTATTAAATATTTAAGAGAAAATGGAAAATCAACCGAATCACCAGGAAATGAATTGTAATGTGTATACAAACATTCTACTAAAAACTGTTCAATAATTGTTGTAAGGTTATTTGATTTTTCAAAATTAAACTTCATATAAAATAAATGTATTGCGATATATGTGACATTAAAATAAGGGTAGCGATAGGGAACAAGGTAAACGGGTAAGATGTAATTTGGAATAACCACGTTATGCCAAAATTACAATACATGATGATGTGCTGGTGACTACTTTGATATATGGAAGTGAAACTAGGACTTGGCAGAAGAAAAATAAAAGTTAGATTAATGGAGGTGAGGAGCGTGCATTAGGAAAAAAATGTGTCAATGAACGACACAAGGCGGAATGAAGACATCAAATATGAATGCAAGTAATATGAAGAAAGGAGCGTTAAGATGTTTTGGAGAGAATGAATGAGAAATAATGACTAAGCGAGTATACAATTCTACAATGCAGGGAGTGCGTGTAACAGATAGACCGAGGAAAATGTGGTTGGATCAAGTGGACCAGATTTTGAAAGAAAGTCAAGTGAGAAGTATGGAGAAAGGAAAATCGTGTATGACGAAATATGTGAATGTGGAAGAGGCAATTTCAATAGTGATTGAATGGACAAGTATGAGATCTTTTCTCCCCGCCTACTCCGCAAGAGACACGACATGATATGTATATATGTAAACAAAAGGTATATATGACATTATTACAATCACCTGTTGCCCATTTGCCGGTTTCGCTCATCCTTGATGAGCATCTTTAGAATGGTTCTGTTACCATTCTAAGGATGCTTGTTGAGCAAAACAAATAAATGCGCAAATCGTTATTTGATTAATATTAAATAAACTTTAAGTTGTATATTTCGCGATGCGTCAATAATTCTCAATTGGGAAGCTTTGTATAATATACAAATAAAGTCTTATAAAACTTAATGAATATAAAGACTAACGTGCCGAAAATAACTAAACAATTAGGACCAATTTATATTTACATATCTATGAACACATATTCATATCAAGGAGAGCTCTACATGCGCATCTGAAATAGGAGAGGGAACGTGTCCTGTACGCGCCTCCTATAATCTTTACACAAACATAAATGTCTCCCACTCGTTCAACATGGTCCACCTACTCGCACTTAATTCTCCAATAAATCACATATCTGAATGTACTCTCCAAAATTCCATAAATATAGGTCCTAATATTTTTATACTCCCTTCATTCCTTTGAATTGTCATTCACACAGTTCATCAACTGTATAGAATAGAATATATTTTTAACGAATGATAATATTATAATAATAATGTATGGACTATTATAATAATTATATATAATAATGAAAATCACTCCAACAATCTATCGCTTTGAAACCATGGTTTAATATAACAAGATGTAAGTGTCTGTCATGTGTCGTTTGCGGATGGGTCACTGCGTGGTGGTTAGTTATGGGTTTTGTAAAGAATCCCGGCTGCGAGTGTAATCTGGATGATGAAAATATAGGTCATGTATTTTTCAGTTGTCCTTTGCGAGACAGATTTAATTTTCTAAACGCCATATCTTTACCGCGTCCAATGAATGTTGCGTTTCTTCTTTCTTCGTAGAATTTTACCACTTTTAGATCGATTGTTAATTTTTTAAACTTTAAATTGTCTGCAATTGGCATTTTTTTAAACTATTTTTTTATATTGATTCATATAAATGCATTGTGACACAAATCATCCTAGTTTGAGTGGATTGCCTATCAATAAAAAAACGTATGAACTAGTCTGTCTATATTTGATGTCATGTGATGAAAAAACAAAACATAAATGCCTGTGCCTGTGCGTCACAAGAAACTGAAAAGTAGTTATTCAGTTCTAGTAATATGTATAATAAATTCAGATGAAAAGAATATGAAATTAAGTAAATCAAAGTCTGGAATGCTCCACAGGAATGTGAGATGAAAAACTGCATAGCGTATATGCATTGAATCTTCGATATCCATCACCCTGGTTACGAAAATCATTTTCATCATCCTTCTTGCATTTATTTATTCACGTTAAAATCTATTCTAGTTTTGTAATAACCGCAGAAAAATAGAAAAGTTCCTTCTTATCTTTATTTATATATTTAAAATATATACGATATGTACTTAAAATTCTTTTACAAATCATAGCATAGTAACATTTACGAACAAAATATAATATAGCATCTTCAAAAAAATCAACACAATTCAGGAAACGTACGGTCCATGAAATCATTAATGTTTGGTACAACACTTAAAAAATATGCAAATACATAATATTATACAATAAACGAAAATACAATATGAATTGATTAAAAAAAACACAATCTGTTGCTCAGTCAAGACCAAATCGAGCAAATGCCGAAGGACTCTCCTGAACTCAATATCTACATTAAAAATTTAATATTTTATAACTTTTATGTAATTAATTTTCCGAGAAATTTTAGATTTTACGAAATGGTTGAAAATATGAATTTGGTAATGGTTTGCCATTAAATATCAATGATCCTAAATTTTCTGTTTAAATTTTATTTACTGAATATTTTACGATTGAAATTGACAAATTTATATTTAATTTACATCTCAGCATGCGACATTGTAATATTGTCACAGCAATTATTTTTGACCTTATATAACTAATATTATAAAGGTTCTTTCACACCAATATAAATATAGGTCATTAAAATGTATAAATATATTTTTTAATACTTTTTAATTATTCTGTATGGGTTTCAACAAAGTGCCAATTTATTAAAAAGCCACTTACATGCGTTAAAATATTTGGAAGCAAACTGAGTGTATTAAATAAATAAATATATGTTTATTGATAGCGACATAGTATGTACATAATACATTTAAATATACTTCAAGAACACATAAATTGCAGAGAATACATAAACGACAGAAGCTATCAAAAGGTCTGGGCTCATCTAATAACACCCCCCCGGCCAAGATACACCACACCAATATTGGGTGAGTCCAGCCACGGGGACACCAGATGTTTTTCAGCCCACATCCTTTATTGAAGTTGAAATATATACCAAAGAGACAGTTGTGTCCATGAGCTTAAATAATTTATTTGCAGGGACAGTAAATAGTAAAAGTAATATTGGCTCTAACGGTGTAAGACATAGTTTTAATAGTATCATTTTTAAAACATGTGTTTTACTTATGACCTATATTTTATTTCAGTCTTCTTTTAAAAGTCATGGTTTCTTGAATTCTAATTCACACACTATTTTTACTTTTACCATTCATTTTAATTTCAGATTCTCGACCCAATAAATAAATTAGAATCTTTTTAACTGTTTTGAATATGAAAAAAAGTCAATCTCGTTTTTTTACATGATTCTAAATATTTAAAAAAATGTCGGTTCTATGGTTTGATAAAAATACAAATGGAAAGTTCGTCAATCCTATCGTGTAGCTCATGACTGAGCACCGTAACTCCCATGATAGCCTCCGATAACTCCTCTCTATCCATTCATGTCACTCTGCAGCACGATTGGCAGTTGTTAAGAGTAGTCCAGTTGCATCTCTTACTTGGTCAGTCTAACACAATGGGATCCTTCCTTTTGTGCATCGTACTTCAACGCACCCAGTAACCACAAACCTCTCCAAACTATCTCCTTGGCCACGAGCAATATGTTCAAAGAACCGGAGGACTCGTCGAAGACATATTGTCAGTGAATATTACTAATTCTGATGTTCAAAATCGGAGCTTTTTATTTTTTCAGAATTTTAAATGATTTCATCTTGATTAGTTGAAATTATGGCAATTGTGAAACAATGATGATGTTCGCATTTTTGATAGACAGTAAAATAGTAATACGAGTATTATATATACCTATAGCATAAACCATAAAACTATTACACATCAAAACAATAAATTTACAGTTTTTATTAAAGGTTTTTTCCAAAGTTGTTTATACAAACGCATCTTTACAGAATAAGCGTTTATAAATAAGTTAATTTCAGTTTTATTTCAAATATTCTGATCCAGTGAATTTATAATCAAGCAATAATCTTAAGTATTACCAGGTGCGACCGATTATCTTTCTCGCCAGATTCGGGCATTATTTCTCTATGGTCAGTTGAACGTATGGCAATAAAGTAATTTTCCGGTCGGCGGATCAGATTGCGGCAACACTGATTCGCGGCAGATGTTAACAAATATTGTTATTATTTAGAATTATTGCGGAATGCATTTGCGGTTCAGTAGTTTCCCCTCTTTATATTGTATACTCTGTGATAGTTTGAATTGTATACTGAAAACTTTATTGCTTGAAAAATGCATCAGTTATTTCTCAAGTTGTATTTATATCTCAGGAGAATAAGTTACGGGTATACAGAATAATATAGTATTTCACCTTCGTTGTATAAGTCTGGTAAACTTATAGCCATATAACAATTCTTCTAACCATCAATAAAGAAAGACTTTTTATGGAATTGTATATTGGAAATATTTTTTTAATTAAATCGGGAATCGCACATTAATCCCCCAGTTTAGAAGTCAAGCTTGTATCAACTAAGTAGGCATAATATATACAGAATAACATAGATATCATTTTATTCAGTTGTCAGTTGCAATTTTCTTCCTATTCTCGCACTTAATGCCATTTCGGACGTCATTATTTTCTCTTTTTTTATTACTTACGTTGTTAAAAAACTTTATTTATACCCAAATGACATCGCATTTCGGGGTTGATAGGATATAGATTTGGTGTTATCGACACGGTTGGAATTGATTTTAATACTTGAATAAAAGTACGTCTCGCAGATTTATTGCTTTGTAGCAATTTATTCCAATCAAATCAATCAAGATGATATGTAAACGACGTGTGATGCATGGAACATTAAATTCATGATCATAAGAGCTTCTACAAAAACTCTAAATCGTAAGAAATACCAAACCATTACTAAAAATCAATTAACATTTTCCTAGTTAAAAATACAAATCATGACTTTTAAAACAAGGGAAATTAAATCTATGGCATGTCTGTTTCATCCCGTATTGAAGTATAATTTAATTAGTGATGGATCAAAAATAATAATGGATTGAAGCAAGTAAAATGTAGATTTGTTAGATATATAAACTATAAATTGTATACACTTTGCGAAGAATTGAACTATGAAAATTTTATGAAGCTCGTGCATTTGAAAACTTTGTCTAACAAGATAATTAATAGACTTACTTGTACTGTATAAAATTTTCATTTCTGTTTGCGAACTCACTCCAGATCTACGCGACAATATCAATTTTTCTATTGTCGTTATCAAGCAACTATTTCTACAATTTGCTACAGGATGAGAATTTGATACAGTACGATCATTTGATAGATCTATTTAAACTCGCCTTATGTATGATACGAGTACATTGGTTTCGAAGACATTTTTCTAGATTCTACTATTTTTGGAAGTGTATCGTAATTATATGTCGGTTCTTTAAATTTTTATAACTTATTGTTATCTTATTAATGTGAATGTTTGCCTTTGTTATTTTCCTGTATTGTTGAACTAAAGGTCTCACGACCATTGATTCGAATAAAATAAAATAAATAACTTGACACAAACTAGAATTATTATATAAAATTTTAATTCGATATTATATCTGACAGAGAGTGGAAGCGAGATTGATGGAGAATGACATTTTATTAATACGTTTCGAAATTCGAACAAAAACATACAAACGACAGCGCCAGCGCGGGAAAAAAGACAATAAATTACATACGAAAAAATGTCGTCTCAATTATTCGTCGCACTCATGGTGGGCTTGCCACGATAAAAAAAATATAAAACTCCCAAAAAAATATCCCTGACTATTATGTGACGTTTTTGTGGTTGATTTCTGTATACGATGTTTTTTTACACTTTCCGATCGCCTTCAATACTTTATTCCTTTTAACAACATAATGAGGAAATAAATGGCGTTTGACCTTTTTCTTTCAGGAAATATAATTATTCGAAATCATTTTGAAAAAATATAATGATAATGTGAAAATATGCTCTATGCATGAATTCATTACCTACCAAAAAATCGGAAACATTTTTGTAAATCTAGAGGAACTATAATATGCTTGGTATTTTATTATGACCTTATCAAACAGTTCTTATTATTTTTATATGACATTTGTGATGTGTTAGACAGTGGGAGCGCGGCCTTAGAAGAGAGTGATAGAGCAAGAGCGACATTGTGCCGTCAGACCACATTTGAACACCTTGCGATAAACATTGTTTTATAATAAATTATACTCGTGCTTGTAATATAGTATCTTGCTCCATTAATAATATAAAAAAATATTAATTAACAGATTAAAATGACCTAAAGTATTTCATCAATCAACCTCAGCAAGTCAAATTACGTATCTAGTCAATTTTAATATACCACGACAGTTCCACAAGATTATTTATCACATTGCCCAGGTTGTTTCATCTCTTATCACGGAACGGAAATGGTAACCTGTTCCTATATCGAATGTTTTGTATAGCAAAATAGTCGATAACTTGATGAAACCATAAAATTTAGTTAAACTAAGCTAATTTCAACACTGTTACTTGTTGTTAAGACTTGTAACAACAAGTAACAGTGTTGAAATTAATACTTTTGGGAATTTCGAACGAAAAATTTATCAATTGAGTTGCTAGAAAAAAGAATACTGTTAGGTAAAGTAATTCTCAAACTTAATCATACAATTTTGCATCCCAATTTTATGTATTAATATTTTTTTAAATATATGTCAGTTCACAAGCAAACCTGATTTGTTAAGCTAGAGTAGAAACTTGGAAAGGAGCTACTGACGGAGCTTTGAAGATGATAAACCTGGGAAGTTTTTTGAAACAAAACTGCCCAAGATTTAATAAGTAACAAGATACAGAGTTTATAATCAATATTTTTGAAAAATTTAAATTTTAAATTGTTTCCCTCGCTAGTGGAGTTGTCAGCGAAAACAATATTTGAATATTGGTAATGTGCTGCTCACGATCGAAGTCGTTGGAGTAACGTTTTGGAGGAAACCAAGATCTACTTTGTATTGTGGTGTGCAAGATGAGGATGTATGAAACAAAAAATTAAATTAAATCTAGGTGATAAAAAAAGCTTTAGCACCTGTGCATGCACACACGCGCACACTCCAAACAATACTTATCCTCGGCAGCTAACCCTTTACGGCCCATTTAACCCTTTCGCGCTTATCCCCTTTGTCCTGTTTTTTCTTCTTCTTATTTCTTAACACCCCCTAGGAAGGCACTGTGGCGCGCAGAACCGTGACAAAACACACCTGATTTGTATTTAATCTCAGGGCAGGTGTTAAGAAAGAATTTGGACTCGAACCTGTACCTGATTGAGATCAATGTTCTCCGGATTTACCACAAATCATTCATAATAATAATAATAACAAAATGATAAATAATATAAAGCTCCGTTTAGAGAGCAAACTCTCCTCGAGGATATTGTTACGGATACACGAACTATGTATTTATATAAATCTGTAGACTTCATATTCGAAGGTTAAATTAAAGCTCAATTTGGAGTTGGCAAATGTCAGGTTTTTGTCTGAAGAACATCTGAAACTAGATCAGCATAAGAGGAGTCGAAGAGCTTTTTCCGACGGTGCCAGATCATGATACTTTTTTTGACGGCGCCAGATCATGGTACTTATGCTAGTAGTGCCAACCGTATTAAAAAAAGAGATTCTTAGATTTCATACGATAGCTAACATAGACCAATTTACTCAACTTAACTATTTTGTATGTTATTGTATAACACTTTCGTTATATACAGTAGAATATGGTGGGTTTATTGTCAGTTAGCAATCTCTTCAACCAACCAGATATATGTTACAGAGGGTTTAAGTGAAGACCAGACTTAATCCCTTTTTTTAAAGAAAAATTCGGTTTCCTGGACTGGAAGACAGACGTTTTATCAACTAAGCCATGGAGGCCGTTTTTGGACGAAGAACTAATTTTTTCTGGCATTATCGTCAAATAAGTAATAGATTGAAGTTGTTTAGTGACCGAAGTCACTATAATTTCGCTTCCATTTTATTACAGAATTGTGTTGTGATCTTATAAAAAATACAACTAATTAAATTTATATTAGATAAAGAAGATGTTAATTAATTTACATTCGTTGTCCATGTATATATGTACAAAAACAATAAAATCTGTGGTATGTCACATGAAGGGTCAAAATGCAAGGTATAAACCCTATTGAAACTCAACATACTTTAGAAAAAATAACTTTCAACTATAGAGTGTTTTGTTTATTTAGTTTAAACATAATTAAATTACAAATTATAGACTTTTTTAATTACAAAATTTTTTTTATCTAGTGTATGCATACGTTGACGGGTTTTGATTTCGTAAGAGGTTTGAGGACGCGATAAAAAAGACGAATAACAATCCCCGGACCACCGACGCGCACGCTCCGAGGACTTGGATCTGAACCAACATCCCTCGCGTTATCGGATATTTGTTACCCTCACAACCCCTTTTACGGGTAAGTTTACGGGCTTGCCGATAGCGTGCGATAGAAAGACGCATATTGATTTCTTAAGCCTAACTATTATATATAAATATTTTATGAGGTTTGTATAATGCTACTTTGTAAGAATCAATGGACGTATAAAACAACACAGTTTCAAAATTGATATTACTGTTGTCAGATTTGAAATCTTCGATTAATATGTGTTCCCGTAATAGCATATGGTACATTGGTAAGACATTGTTATTACAGCCTAAGTTTAAAAAAATACCCATGATAAAATTAATTACTCTTTAAGGGATGCACATTACCAGTACTCACTCAGGTATTGAAACAACAGCCTTTAATAAGCTTTTGGGAGAAGAATGTTGGATAGGTCTTTGAGAGATCGCCAAACCAATAAATAGACCAGGAACCAAACAAACGTGACATATGTAGAAACAAGATCAATACTCTTGAAAGAAACTGAGCCGGCAGTGTTACGAGACGAGGGGATAGTCATTGGACATAGATACTATTAACCAGATTGTACTGTTTTTTTATTTCATTTATTTATTTTACACATGACAAAAAATATACAAAATTAGCGAAAAAACAACAGGTAATTTAATTTGGATACACAATTTTTACGAATCTGGGTTTTTTCCCCTTAATTTGTCGTGTCCCCAGTAAATTGTATACAACGAAAGTGTAACACAATAATATTGTACACTCACAGACTGAAAAAAATGCACGTTGATGTATGTGGTTTGGACATGTTGAACGGATGAGTGACAGATTGACTAAAATTTATAATGTAAGTATAAGTAGGAGTTTTGGTAGAGGATAACCGTAAAATACGTGTTAGAACCAAATAAATGCTATTATGAAAGAGAGAAAAGCAAGGAATATGAGAAACAGAAGGAGCTGTGCTAGAAAATTTATAGATGTAGAGTATCTGAAGGAAGTATATCGTGCTATGAAACTATAGATCTCTGTCCTCTCAACCTTACCCAACAGGAAAATGACTTGATGGTATGTATATATTGATAATGTACTCGTAAAAAATGGAAACAAGAAAGGAATTAAAAATACAAATAGTTTTATTGTAGTACGAGTATATTGACTACCCATTTAAAGTCATACATTTCAAAATACTATTTATGAATCATATTTTTTCTCAAAAATCGATAATTTTTTAAACACATCATGAAATATTGAAAATATAAATAAATTTCTAAGAAGACATTATATGTATCCATGTAATATTATATACGTCGTTTAATTTCTAGAAGAAATATATACGTACATCGTTTAATTTCTAATAATCTGTCGTCCTAAGACTTGCGTGAAGTAGCCAATGGTTAATAAATACACGCTATCTGTGGTTATAATTTCTAGCTAAATGGGCTGTAATTTGCATATTGAATGTCGTCACACGATATTACACACGTCTTTTGGATTGAAGAACTGTTTTATTTGATTAAATTACCTCCCAAGCCTTATTTCCTGTTTAACTTAACGAAAGTTTGCCCATTAGGGGTCTTTCTAAATCTCCCATATCAACTTTAATGGCTGTTGATATTTGTTTTGTCAGTCATTATACTGACCAAGAGCTTTGGAAAGTCCCTTTTAAAACTTACTTTGAATTAATATTTGTGTAAGGTTTTGATGACCAGACATTCTAAAGAATACTTATTTAAATGTTAGAACAATCTTCTTTACGTTTTTATCAAATGCTCAATATTTCATAAAAATGTATTGCTTCAGTCTGAAAAAACACATCAGTTTCTTGAAAGCAGTGTCCAGGGTGTGGTCGGGTACTCTATCTTCTACAATCAAGTCGTTTTATAACGCTTTTGTGTACAGTTACTTAGACTACGGATGTTTTCTTTTGGATCCTCTCCCCTAGTATTTGGAAATAAAAATTTGCCGTATTTAATCCAATGTTTTAAGAATAATTATAGGTGCAATGAAATCAGCCCCAATTCATGCAATGCAAGTTGATGCAGTAGAAATGCCGCTTTACGTGAGAAGACTATTTCTCAGTGATAATTTATCTTAATAAGATTTCTTGTATCGGATCACCTTCTTTAGAGAAAAATCTTGATTCTTAAAAATGTTTTTCAAATAAGATTACGGAGTACTAATGAGCGCTTGCTTTCGCTTTGTAAAAGCTTTATATATTTCATCTTCATAGCTTCATTCCACTATATTACCCGGGACTTGTCTAAATTTGAGATAATATATAAAAAATAATCCAACGGGCTTTCTACTTGATGGGAATAAAAACCGTTTAACCATAAATACACAATTAGTTGAAAATTTTGCATATGGCAAAATAGGTGCTATCATATCACATTGCTTAAAGATTTTCAGATAACTGACAATAAAAGTTTCTGAAAAACTGAGCGAAGGAATGTGAAACAAATATATTTCCATGATTCTTAAAAGTAAAATGGCTACATTTGTTTTAAGTGTTAAAAATCATAAAATAATTCAATGCCACCATATTTGTATTTCAATGTTTAAAAAACAACTGTATAAAATATACGAATGACCATTTAATTGCTCTATTTAGCATATTCCCTCCACGTGTATTCTTATCTACATTTACAATAATAATTACATTTAATGTTCATCTACCTAAATTATCTAATTATAATTATATTCTAACTTTTCTGATTTTCCCACGGTCTCCCATTATGCTCGCAGCCTGTATGGAATTTCTTTATAGAATAGTCCAGTGGCGAATTTATTCATGACGGGACCCAATATTACAAGTATTTAGGCCTTCTTTTCGTTATTTATTTTATTATTTAAAAAAAAACGACCTCCATAGCTTGGTTGGTAAGATGCTTGTTTACCGATCGGGACATTGAGGATTAGATTGCCGTTGGAACCCAGATTTTTTTTAAAAGACTCTGGTTTTTACTTCAGGCCTCTTTAAAATCCTTCTGGTTCATTGGAAGAGATCGCCACATGGCAATACGCCCACCAGGTTATATTTAATATATGCAACGAAAGTATTATATAAAAAAGTATTATCAAATTTAATAGAATCTTGTCACTTTTGGTATGATATGCGTTTCATAATATGTAAATTACAAAAACGACGACCTCCGTGGCCTAAATGATCAGACGCTTGTTACCCAGCTCGGAGGCTCGATTCCAGTTGGAATCCATTTTTTAAGAAGGGTTTCAGTCTGATAACACTTAAGGCCTCTTTAACATATCTCTAGTTGGTTGTAATAAATTGCTACAGGGCAATAAACTCGCCAGGTTGTACGGTATACAACATGGGTGTAATATAACACAATAAAATACATATCATAAAATCTTGTACTATTCTTTTAAAACTTAACCATTAATAACGTTTTTCTCAGTTTTCCTATTCCACGCAGACTATACGATTCTGACTTGTACTCGTATATAAGTTTAGTCATTGTTTTGACATTTATTCTTCCCACGTGTCCTATCAAACTTAAGCTTTATTTCCATATGACCGTGATCATACCGTGAGTTTGATTGCGTGATCCTTTTCATTATTAAGTAATGCTAAAACAAACCTGCAGGCAGGCAACCTGACGAACTACCTTAACACATCGAGAAATAACCTTTCCTACCATGCTATAATCACGGTCGACCTAAAGGCAGCACGCCACCAGCTCACCGTATGATCGCGATAAGTGTTTACATATTCGTATGGTGTCCTTCAATAGATATTAATTGATGAGTCAGATATATTTATGAGAGAAGCTGGAAGATACTATTGTTAACAGCCCCATTCATCGAGTTCGTCATCGCACTAGTTGGTAATACTACCCCTCACGTGAAGAGGCAAAACACTTGCACACGTTTAGCGTTTGTAAGTATTGGTGTCTGATGAACTTCTTTACGAGACTGGGACCCCTTTTTTCGGGTATCATCGGGAATTAAACCCAAAACCTCCATCTGGAAGTCACTTGTCTTACTTGGTCATCAAGTGAGAATCCAGCCTTGAAGTGATTTTCTTAATATTGCTAATTACACGATTAAAAACATGAATTTATTTCTTATATGGTAAGTTTTTATCTCCTTTTCATTAAAACATAAAAAATTAGACAGACGACCTCCGTATTGTAATTGGTAAGTTGACTCTCCCAGCCCGAGAGTTGGGGGTTCGATTCCTGTTGGTAGCCAACAGTGTTCCATTCTTGCTTCGCTTAAGGCCTCTTCAACGTTTTTCTGGTTTGTTGGAAGGAATTTTCACATAGCAATAAACTTGTCAGTTTGTACAATATACAAAGAAAACAATATAATTATGGAGTTGAAGGACATATTTATGAGTATTTTATAATCTTTTGAATCCTTGAACGTAGCTTAGTGAAAATATAATTTCGATAAACGTGTACTCGTAACACAATTAAATAACTCAATCGATCGTATATTTTTTTAGGCCCCTAGTTAGCAATGGACCCTGCTTCTGCGCGTACTACGGATACTTGTAAATAAGCCACTGGAGCAGTAACGAGTGTATCGGAAGTTGCATGGGATCGGAATCCGACCACCATAGTTCCTGGTCATTGGCCATCGCGTCAGATCGGATTCCTCCACACTTTCTCTGCTACTATGCGGAGATCGATGAATATTCATGCAAATGTGGGACCGTTTATAAACACAGCATCATACATGAGAAATCGAACGAGAGTAGCCTTCAAGAATGCGTCATAAATCAAATATTGTAATTACACTCACTCAAGCCACCTAAAATGAGGAACAAGAAGATTTTGAAATGTCGTATTACCGAAAAATGCTTAGTGTAATTTCATGGGCTGTTACAATCTTGCGTGATGACATAGTTTAAACTCTCAAACATTATATGTTACGTTGGTCCCAAGATACATAGTTGAAAACACAGGCTCCTTCAAACTATAATTATTAATTGCACTTTCAGTGTTATAGTACAACCTGGCGGGTTTATTGCCATGCGGCAATCTATTCCAACCAACCAGATAGGTATTAAAGAAGTATGAAGTATAAATCAGACTAGAATACTTTTTGAAAGAAAATGGGTTCCAACAAGAATCAAACCCGTAACCCCTGGATTAGAAGACAGGCGTCTTGGTAACTAGGCCTAGAATAGTGATGACTGGGTAGAAAGAGGCTCTCATGGCTGAGAAACATCCGCGATTATAGGGGACTTGAAGGTAAGAAGTTCTTTAACAAAGGACCATAACCAATTATAACTAATCGATCAACTTATACAAAAAAGACATGCCACAAAACATATTTTTGTAAGTTTACTTGAAATATCGAAAAGGCGTTGATTAATGTAAAAATATTAACCCTGACAAAAATGGGTATTTTTTATTAAAATTATGTTTTCAAGTTTTTTCCATATTTTAGATACAATCTTCCTGGCTCAATCAGATATGCTACATCAATATTTTCGACGCATTATTTATCTCCACATTTTCCTTGAGAATCATTTTATACATATTTTAATTTTGTTAGTTTTTCTCAAATATTGTTTTCATACTCCACGTTAAAGACATGGTTATGGATACCAATAATAATTATGAAATAAAATATGGTTAATTGGAGAAAAATGATTTAAAGCTATATAGCAGACGATGTATTTGCATGAAAGTGCTAAATAAATACAAAAAGGAAAGATATTTTCTCAATTTTCTCAAAACAGGTACAGTATGAGTTAAGACCTTTTTGCAAAATTACGTCCAAATCGAATTGGAAAGCGAGTAAGTGATATCGGGGTATCATAAATATTTTACAGCCCACAACACAATAAGGGCACGGCCCACAACATGAAAAACTAGTGAAGATTATGTTTATATTTTCAAGATTAAAATACTCGTATAGCATACTTTTGAATCACTCGTAAATTTTTATATGCATTAATCGCTATATATTCAGAAGAACTAAAATCCGTCTAGTTAAATCGGTATATATTCAGAAGAACTAAAATCCATCTAGTTAAATCGGTATATATTCAGAAGAACTAAAATCCGTCTAGTTAAATCTCTAGCATTTTTCATAGTAGTGAATGGAGTGGAAACATGGACGAAGAGAAAGAAGGAAAAAACATAATACAGTACCCGGCGGTAAGTAATACACATCGGGCTTAAGAAAGAGACTGTCGGCATAATCGGCTAACTTTGGCTTTGTAGTGCGTCGTCTCTGTCATTCATACACGTGTTCCATCGTGATTTGTCAGTCAATCGTGCGACAGAAACGACGCTCTATAAAAGCCGAAGTTAGCCGATTATGGCCGACAGTCTCTTTCTTAAGCCCGGTGTGTATTACTTACCGCCGGGTACTTGTAGATGCTTTCGAGATGTGGTGTTGAAATAGGATCTCTGTATCACATGAACCACAAGGTGCACTAACGTTTCTATCATCCAAGAATTAGAGATTACCGAAAGACTATCGACAACACGCAGAAAAACTATTTAAAAACATTTTGGGCATGTTTGTCAGAATGAGTTACAAGAGTCTGGAGATACTTTTGATCAAGTGCAGATTAGAGCGAAAGCAGACAAGAGGAAGGTGTCCTATAAGATAGACGGATCTATGAAGGAGTTTACAAGATCTTCTTTGAAAGCTGGATTCACCATGGCTCAAGATCGGGAAGGATGGATGGAGACAGGTGGTGTACCAGGTTTCAGGCATACCAGAGGACCACGACGCTCGGCATTGAACACGCGACATATAAGACGAAAATCTGATAACAATAGATCTGAATACGAGTATATCCCGAACCTGTGTGGCGAAACATAAGAAAGCATGACCCCATTGTGTTTCATTAATTTGGAAGTCGAAGTGCCTTATCCAGATGTAAATTTTAAAATTAAATCAAGCACCTACATATTTTGTAGTTCACACCTTGTTGACATTCAAAATGCTCATAAATATTAATGACAGGACATCTGTTTTCGGAGGTGACGTCACCTATTGTTCCGTCAAACGCTGCTGTTGGAAATTCGGATAAAATAATATAGTAAATATATTTTGTTTTGAAAGCTGTTTAATTAAAAATATGATATATTACCCTGGCAACATTAGGCGTAAGTGGATAAATTGATTTTTATATGCATGGTATTTAAAATATTTCGTTTTATTCATAAATTTTCTATTTCTTTCGTATGGTATCCTTCGACATATCCGAATTGGTTATATGACATATTTGATCATGACCAGGGCACAATGATGTCTTTGACTTCAATTATCGAGCCTTCGGGTTTAGAACTTCTGGAGTAAGCACCCAGTTGGTAACCATACCCCCCCCCCCTCCCCCCCCACACGTCAAAAGACAAGAGCACTCGCAAACGTGCTCGGTGCTTGCAAGTATTGTTACCGAACGAAATATTTGACCAAACTGGGACTCTTATTTATTTTTGGCACCATCGGGAACCGAACCCGAAACACCCGAGTGGAAGTCAAGCGTCTTACCAACTAAGATATGGAAGTCATCAATAAGAAATAGATTTATTTTTAATCAATAATAAATCTTCTTCGTTATGCTCTTTACAAAACATTCGTGATGATTGGAATTGATTTTGCGAGCGAATTGTCTGAATTGCTGAAAAAGTGATACGCCTCCGTTTCCCATGACCAGTAGTATTTTTACTGCACTCATAGAGTGAGATGTTGGTTGCATTGTTACATTCCTGGCTAGAACCGTCTATCGCATTAGTTGTCTGCCCCGTAATCGGAACCCTTCTATTTTCCTTATATATTTCCATCTGATTATATGAATACCTGAGTTCCAACGGGAATCAACCCGCAACTTTCGAGGTGGAAGACAGTGTCTTACCATCTACGAGTAGATCACGACGATGAATTAGGATTCGCAATTTTATAATTAAAGACAAACGGTGTTTAGTTTGCAGTTCTTCCGAAATTGATGAATTTGTCCTGTGTGCTGTCCATAGTACCAGACTGGGACAACATACGTTATTTTTCTCTCAATTTCCAATAAATCAAACACATTAATAGAAGTTTTATTAGTTTTGTTTTATTTCAAAACGTTAACTTTGGCTTATACGTTATCATCATAACTGGCTAGTTAGCCTCTTCTACATCCATACACTTTCTCATATAATTTCTACGATTTCTCTGACTTTCTACGTTTTTATCTTTCAGAATATCATTCACCAGATCCAACCATACTTTCCTTAGTCTTTTTCTTACACGATTTTCACTTACATATGCACTAAATATCAATTTTGAAAGTCTTTCTTCATTCATTCGTTCCACATGCCGAAACCATCTCAGCGTAACATTAAGTTCATATTCATCCCTTATCACTTTATTCCGTATTCCGTCATACATTGTCACTCCATGTACTCTTCTCAATACACGCATTTCTACAGCATTTATTCGGCTACTATCAGTATTTTTCTATATCCACGTTTTCATCACCCATACATCAAAATTGGTATCAAAACTAAATTCTGGACTATCATTTTAGCACATTTTGATGCTGTCCGGTTCGAGTATGTATATTTTTTCGTGCCCTGTTGACTTTGTTTCATATCACTACAATCAATGGCACTTCAGCCCATTGTGGGCCCCGGCCTCCTCCAGCAGTCGTCGCCATTCCCTCCTATCCTGGGATGCATTCCTCCAGCCCCTGATGCCAATCACGCTTGTATCACTCTGCACCCCATCCATCCACCTGAGCTTTGGTCTACCCTTCATATCACTACACGCCATTTGATATCCCTCTTAACTATTCCATCATCTGAGTAAATACAACCCAAATAGCAGCATTCCTCAAATTGCTCCAATCTTTCATTATTCACATACTATATGTCGTATTTACTATTTCTTTCACGCTTTTTATCACTATAACTTTGGTTTTACAATATGCCATTAAAATAGTTACAATAATAAAAATTCAAATTAGAGATATGAGTGCGCATAAAAACTAACATAAATCAATCTTAGAAAGAAAAATAAAATGCGAAGATTTCGTTTAGATATACGAGTTAATAGGAATAAAGGAGAAATTTCTAACTTTGTGTAATTATACGAGTAACAAGTATAATATTAGGTCCTTACATATGAAATTGGCGTTTTGCCGTACTGGCAACTTTGATCTCAAATATCTTCTCTTTGGTTAGGAATTCCAAATTCAAATTTATACAGCTATTTACTCAAGTATTTGTGTTTCGAAAATTATAATTCATTTGTTTTTTCCTCAATTGTTGTTTTTCTTTGCGTCACTCAGTTTACAAAATGGAAAACTTGAAATATCGCGTTATTTACGAGTACGAGTTCCACCGTGGCACCAGTGCTGCAGAAACGGCTCGAAGGATTAATGATGTGTATGGCGACGGTGCCGCAAAAGAAAACACAGTGCGTTTTTGGTTCCAACGTTTTCGTTCTGGAAATTTCGACCTGCAGAACAAGCCCGGTGGACGGCCGGAGACCAAAGTTGATAATGAAGAATTGAAGGCTATTGTGGAAGCGGATCCATCGCAAACCACGTCCGAGTTAGCTGCAGGCTGCGGTGTTAGTGATAAAACTGTTTTAATCCACTTGAAGCAAATTGGGAAGGTGAAAAAGCTTGAAAGGTGGGTACCTCACGAATTGAGTGAAGCAAATCAACAAACGCGCGTTGACTGCTGCGTTGCATTACTCAA
Organism: Odontocerum albicorne; assembly: GCA_949825065.1. Lineage (NCBI taxonomy): Eukaryota > Metazoa > Arthropoda > Insecta > Trichoptera > Odontoceridae > Odontocerum > Odontocerum albicorne. The sequence goes on along the minus strand of OX463848.1, from coordinate 26,960,305 downwards.
CTGGCACAATAATGAAGGGATTTTGAATCGAATCATTACCTGTGATGAAAAGTGGATCCTGTATGATAATCGGAAGCGCTCATCGCAATGGCTGAACCCTGCCGAACCAGCCAAACCATGCCCCAAGCGAAAATTGACTCCAAAAAAGTTACTTGTGAGCGTTTGGTGGACTAGTGCTGGTGTCGTTCACTACAGCTTTCTTAAATCTGGCCAGACGATTACGGCAGATGTCTATTATCAGCAACTGCAAACCATGATGGAAAAGCTAGCTGCTAAACAACCGAGGCTGGTTAATCGCTCTAGGCCACTGCTGCTTCATGATAACGCTAGACCACACACTGCACAACAGACGGCTACCAAATTAGAAGAGCTTCAATTGGAATGTCTAAGACATCCACCGTACTCTCCGGACCTTGCCCCAACAGAGTACTATTTTTTTCGAAATTTGGATAACTTCTTGCAAGGGAAAAAATTCAACTCCGATGGGGCAGTCCAAACCGACTTCAAAGATTTTATTGATTCCCGTCCGAATGGTTTTTTTAGTAAAGGGATCGATGAACTACCTATGAGATGGCAAAAGTGCATAGATAGCAATGGTACATACTTTGATTAAATAAATATATTATATTAAAAAAAAATCAACTTTATGTTCCTCCCAAACAAAACGCCAATTTCATATGTAAGGACCTAATATTATATTAAAAAATATTAGTTTTAACTATTTTTTGGAGTTGTTGCTGTATTGAATTGGCTTCAATGAAGGCTGATTTTTGAAAGCGTTGCAGCTTCCATTCTCAAGGAGATGGTAAAAAAAACATCCCCTTATATTTTTGATAGTACATTATTTGTTGTTACGTCTATGTTTCATCATTAAAAGGAGAGGGAAGGAACCTTTCCAAATCTTGTACGGGATGAGCCGCCGATAAAATGAATGAATGGTATAACATATCTACACGTGCATACATTATCTCCTATGAGTTACAAGTTAGTGTAATGTTTTCAATTGAAAATTGAATGACCAGCCGACAGGTCACCTTCACTTTTAAACAATGTCGCTGTATACAAATGTTTATATTTAAATGTGTCATCAACCTTTATTGTTTAAACATATATTGTTAACTTATTATAAGCTAACTAGACGAAAAGCCCAAAAGGACGTGCAAAAACAATCACTAAATACTTGTTAATTGTTACACATGTATACATTCCTCCCATCAAGCGATGCCCCTTAGCGTTCTTTTTAAAAAGCAATCTTTCAAATTATAAAGCACTCCCCTATTTCATTTATGGTACAATAAAATTTCAATGTTAGAATTGTGGTTAAAATTTCTCTTTCGTAAAATAATATATCACGAGTACAGTACCCGGCGGTAAGTAATACACACCATTTGTAGAGCATAGTCTCCGTCATTCATACACGTGTTCCGTCGCGTTTTGTCAGTCGTTTCCGGACCGCACTGTTAGCGCATCGTGAGATAGAGACGTCGCTCTACAAACGATGTGTATTACTTACCGCCGGGTACTGTATATGTATTTTATTGCATTATTATATTACACTTTTGTTGTATACAGTACAGCCTGGTGGGGTTATTGCCAGGCGACAATCTCTTCCAACCAACCAAAAATATGTTAAAGAGGCCTAAAGGGAAAACTAGACTGAAATCCTTTTTTAAAAAATCTGAGTTCCAGGAAAATTTGAACCCGCAAACTTCGGGCTGGAAGACAGGTGTCTTATCAACTAGGTCACGGAGGTCGTCGGTTTTATATATCAAATTCCAATTTACAAATCAAATACATACTCGTAAATTTCAATTCCACAGTCTAAAAATGTGCAAAGTAATGTTATTGGCAATATTAAATAGAATCGATTGCGGTATGTTATATGTGTTTTCTTCATATTAAAAATATAAATTGTACATTTCCTCTGATATATGGAAGTATGTAAGCAAATACTCGTATATCAGCGACCGTAATCTAACGGTTTACGCTAAACATTCGGGCGTCTCAGGTTTCCTCTGATATATGGAAGTACGAGTATGTTATGTAAGCAAATAAATCAGCGACCGTAATCTAACGGTTCATGCTTATCATCCAGGAGCCCCAGGTTTCATTCCTGACGGATTCATTTCCGGACTAGTTTTACTCTTAGACTATATTACATCTAATTTTGTGTTTTTCTGGAGTTCATAAGGTAGTACTCGAAACGATTATAACGTTATTAGGCAAGACTAAAATAACGTTATATCCGTCCAGTCGTGTAACTCATGACTGAGCATTGATACTGCCATGATAGCCTCCGACGAGGGCAGTTGTTTAGAGCAGTCCAGTTGCGTCTCTCATTTGATCAGTCCAACGCATTGTGATCTTCCTCTTGTGCGTCGTCCATCCAGTAAACACAAATCTCTCCAAACCGTCTCTTTGGTCACGAGCAATGTGCCCAAAGAATCGAAGTACTCGTTGAAAACATATAGTCGACAGTCTGTCGGAGATTTTCAGTTCTTCAAGAATGGAGGCGTTAGTTCGTATTTCTGTCCATGGAATTCATAACATGCGCTATATAAATCTGCAAAATAAAAGACTGTAGCATATTTAACCTGCGTATTGTCTAGAAAATTTAATCTTCTTGCCATCGGTATTCTAATTTTGATCTGTTTAAATTGTGTTACAACAGCTTACACTCAATAAAGCAATAGAAGCACAGGAGTCTTCCATCAACAGTGTGGCTGACAATCATACTGGGTCACGAGAGATTGTCTATCAGTATAAACAAAAATAATCCAAATCACTTAAAAATTTTTTTGGTTCAATTCATATTTCGAATAAAAATTACTAAGTAAATTATATACAAAAAGCTCGTATCGAGCAAGTAAATTTTGATTTCTTAGTATTTCTTCATTTATTTGTTTTATATACGTGTACTTATAGCATCTATGATTGCTCTTTTTCAATTTGCTTAATACATCAATCTTCACATTCATTTCGTATTCTACCGTGCATTGTCCCCTCCCCCCATAAATCTTCTCAGTGCACATATTTCTATAGTACATATTCAACTTCCCTCAGTCTTTTTCCACATTTACGTTTCACTTCCCTACATCCAAATTTATTCTAAAATACTACTAAGATGAAATTAGCAGATTTTATATTTTTCAGTTCAATAGCGATTGTTTTAGTATCCCATTGTTAATATTTGCTGTCGCTACACATAATTTAGTATCCCTAGTAACTCTTCATCATCTGAGAAAATACTACCCAAACAGCAGATCCCTTAATTTGTCTAATTTTTCACTGCTTACGCATATAACACATCCAAATTTACTTTCACATTTTTCTATTTTCAATACTAAATTTTACAATATTCATTCTCTCTATTAAAATAATATACTAAAAAGGTTGTCGACTCATGTTACATTACGCACACAATAATGCCACCTTCAATTGACCACATGAGTGACACGACCGATTGGCTCTCCATTCATGAGTGCATGCGAGCGGACTAGGCAGATCGCTCGCGCTCTGGAGCGAGTGAGATGGGGCGAGTAATTCATAAGCGAAAACCTGTATTGTGACCCGTTTACACTCGCCGCTGCAGGCATAAGGACGTAATTGGGCAAAGAATGCTGCATTCTTTGAGAAATAATAAAATGTGATTTTTGAATGAAATTTAACTGTTTTAAATTTTGATGAGTTCAAAGTATCATTAGTTAATCTCAAATTGATATTGTTGATTGAGAAGTTTTATTTTCATTTTAATATATTACATTTTTTGCTCAATTAGTTTTTAGATTTACTCTTATAGATTTCTGATTGCTTTTAAACACATATTTATAATTATATTTGACCAACTATTGTTTTATGCACCTGACGATTGTTTACTGCATTTGCAAGCTAAAATAAGAGTATTTTCGATGCTGTATTTGCAAGCTGAACTATTACGAACGTCATCACTCGCACACGGAAAGGCATTGTTGAAATAATTTTCCGACGTTGACATCTTCATATTTCGATGGATACATTGAGTATTGAGCTCCTTAATAAAGTTTGTAGGCATAACTGAGCCACTTCACTGAATAATTATTTTTCCTGTTATTATTTTTAAACTTTTATCTATTTTTTCTGAAACTATGCCTTTTATTTTATGTAATTGGGTATCAATTGTAAAATAAAATGTGATTTATTATAATATGTCGTATGTGATTTATTGTAATATGTAAGTTTATGAACATTTTTAAAGGAAATCTGACGCCAGTATACTCGTAATACCCTTTTCACCATAATTACGTTTTCTCGAAATCGTCAAGAAACGTGAGGTTATGAGTATAGGAAAATGTTGAACATGCTACTAACATGATTGCTTTGTATTATTTTTTCTTTACTTTTTGCTACTGCAAAAATATGTAACATTGAATTTGTAGATTTCACTAATACAATGTTATCGCAACATGAGTTTCAAGCTCATTTGCCCAGCTCTTCGTCTGGAAAACTAGTCTGAACATTGATTCACAAACGTAACCTTTTCATTCTAAGGGTCATATAAAGAATGTGGTATAAAAGACGTCAGTAATGGTAATATTTAATTTAGCGCTACCCTATGTTATATGTAATGAATTATTTGGTTTTTTTGTAACTTGTCTTAGTAAAAAAGTAGAAGCTGTATTTAGAGATGATAGACAAGTCGCAAGGCATATCACGTGTTAAGAGAATATGTTATTACGTATATCTATTTAAAAATAACTTAATATTAGTTATATTCAATATTTTTTACAGTAAATATATAGAAACAGTAAATGTCGAGTGTACCCCGGGCTTTATCTAACTTCCGACACAGTGAATTCAAGCAACGGCATGGTCACGGTAATATTGAAATGCACGTATATTTGAACATACACGATATGCAAACAAAACTCAACCAATAAAACACATTTTTTTCTAGTTTATTTGAAATAGTCTTCTTAAAGTGTCATAAACAATTATTTCAGTTCTAAATTATGCCACTTGGACAGCACTGGTGGTTTTGCGAATCAAGTCTTCTTCGGCACAAGACAATGGGCACGTCGGGCGCTGCTGCAAGTGCTGCATGGACTATTCTTCAACGCAGATACAGATAGTCGATCCATTAAGTAATATTCCCTATTTCGTTATGTTACCTTTAGTTTTCTCCATTCCTGTTTTCAGTTCTGATTTTTCTGATTATCCAGGTCAGTTCAGAACTATAAGTTAATCCACCCGTTGTAGCCTAATGTTCCTCTTCACTCGTTCATTTTAGCAACAACAGGGGGTTGACCCAGAGGTAAAGTGGTCATAATGAAACTTTGCCTAAATTAAACCGAGGGGCAGAGCACTGACGATTGTGCTAAGGATATCTGGAGTCAAACCAGTTGGATGAATCTCTCATCACTGCTTTTAGCGTCGTTCCTGAATATGAGATATACACAGGAGAAACATAGATCAATACTGCGTTGTATAAAAAAATATAAACCAATTAAATGGGTATTTCGTAGTTAAATTTCGTCTCAAAGATATTCAATCTAAGTAAATACAAAGCGGTGTAATCTTTCCTCGTTAACTATCTCTGAACAGTAAAATGCATCGGGTCCTTTTTGCATATTTACGTTCATTTGTATGGGCGGGCGCATATACCGGTCACTACGCAACGAAATACACAGCACACTGCGGTGCGATAGATTAAATAATAAACACTCTTTCAGATATGCTTGATATATTTTATTAAAAAGTCTACTCGTTCATACATACCATCACGCCGTTTCCCTGTAGTGGTAGGCAGAGTACAGAGCGCCAGACTTTCTATCTCGATACACGAATTTGGCCACTTCCTCATTCATGCAACTCCTACGATTTCTACTTTCAAAATATCATTCACTTGATCCAACCATACTTTGGTTTGTTTTCCTCTTCCACGCTACCATCTCATTAGCATAGAGTAATCCGCACACATTTCCATCCGACATTTATATTATCATTTGAGAGTTTAATTAAAAAAATAATATGTACTGGTACCATTTACTAAATATTTAAATTCTTAATTTTTCCATAGATTATATTAACTTCCGACACGACTATTTCTTTCTCCTATCTAGAGGCTCCCTTCTAACGGAATCCTCCCAGTTTATAACGAGAACAATACTTAAGTTCAACTGGTCTCATATTTCATCGGAAGTACGAGTATGTGTGGTCTATAGGCCCGAAAGACAATTTTTAACAAGGGTGATTTTTTTGCATTCTTCGGTTATTAATAATTGTTTTTTTTTTGGTTATGACTTTATGTATCTTTAATAAATTCATAAAGGCATAAGTTATTCATATACGAGTACTTCGTTCTTTTAGGCCATTTTCTCGTTGTGACCACCATGTTCCTTTGCGATTTTCTTACAGTGTAAGCAATTTTTCGCATTATCTTTTGCGAAGTCGCTGGAAAGTGTATTCCATTGCTTCCATGTCTGATGATTTACCGTCGTTCTTCACTCGCGCTATATGTTCAAAGTATCTTAAGACCCTACTTTGACGCATCAGAAACGCATTTTTATTCTGAGCTCTTCAATTATTTATTAGCCGGTTATTCTGACTGTTCATGGCATTCGCAGAAGCCGCCTTCAGTATCAACATTATATTTATCATGCTTAGAACGCCCAGGTTTCTCCACCATAAAATAAAAAGAATAAACCGCGCTAAAACCAAATTCAAAATCATTTTATGACAACACTTCCATGACCATCTAGATTTTGCATTATTTTTGATAAGTCATACTTATTTATGTTTTTTGAACTTTTATTCAATGGTTTCGCACAGTATTTCGTTCGTTATACACATTGCACCTTGTATTGTGTGGGTCTAGGCGAGCTGCTAAAAGTGCAGGCGCCCCCGTTAGCAAAATAGCATGATTCAGCCGGATGCAGGACATGCCTTCATTCTAGTCCGATTCGTGGGTGCACGCTTGACGGTGCAGATGTCGTATAGAGTGATAATATTCTGCTATAATAAAACCGCAATGTTTCAACCTTCGTAATGCAGATTTGTAAACTGCTTTGAGAATTTATAGGCATTTTATGTCGGCGCCGTAATGTAATGGATAATACTTATGCTTAGAAAACGGCTTTCCTGGGTTCAGTTGCAAGTGGAAATATATTTACTTCTGAATTGAATGTTAGACAGTTTTATTAAACGTATCACATTCAATCTCTGACTTTTGTCCTATCAGCGATACCTTTTTACATAGTTTTCCGAATTAAGAGAAATGTCAAGAAAGCGGACCTTTCCCCGTGATAATAATAACGTTACATGCGAGAAATAATTAAGTCTCATTTTAAAATATCTGTCGTAGTATTTATTTTATTTCTATCCAAAATCTGTGCAAATTGGATAAAAAATAGTACGTCTCAAGATGCTAAAATATTAAAAAAAATTGCCATTGTGGATTGGCAGACGCTTAATGAATTTTACGGAGACAATCTAGAAGTCACAATCGAGATTTTTTGCACTTTGCACTCAAACGAAGTGCGTTTAAGTCCTTCATTGTTTTTTTTTCTCATAGTTTTCAAAATAAAAAGAGTAATCGACTACGGTTTTAACTTTAAAATAAATTCAGTCTTAAAATAATTACAGCAAATGGGTTATTAAGGTAGTAATATGTGTATGCACTTTAACGTATACATTTATCCAACCTAAATTATATATTTTTTTGGATATTTGAGTAATCATACACTTACTTTGTATGGGCTGTTAGAAAATAAATTTGGAATTATACCAAGAAATGGATATTTTATTGGTATTTAATACATTTGATATTTTTGCACACACAAGAGTTAGCACAAAAATATTTCGATTAATGGATATTTCAAATAAATTAATAATCATCGATATTTAAAAAAAAAAAGAATATGTTTTGTGTGCAGGATTGTTTTTGCATATATGAAGGTTAAAAATGCAAATTGTCAATAATACTGTTATGCAGAGTGCAAATTTTATCGTCTCAATTAAAGTGACTTTCTAGATTATTTATATAAATTCAAATAAACCTAATGAAAGAATAAATAATTTGACTTTGAAACTAAATCATGAATCCTTGCATGAAGTCACCGCATTATCCACAAGATGATATTAAACTCACTTGGCTTCTTTGGATAAATCGTGAATAGTATACAATAGATTCGTAATTTAGTGATAATAAATCTTTCAATATTAACGCTCAACCGATTAAGATCTTCTGATAACACTTCTTTGAAATTCTTTATTAGGAATATACTCCTATAAAGTGAATAAGGAATATCCGTTTTTAAATTATTACCACGAAAGGAAAAGGAAGGATTCGTTTAAAAATACAGCAATAATCGGATCCGTTTCCGTCAAGTTAACATTGGAGTTTGATCAGCAGGTAGATTTTGAAAATATAGTTTTATTGAGCTGGATTATTAAATATCGTTTAGCACACTAACTTGAAGAGTTAATTTCTTTAACTGACATGGTAAACTTCAATTCGATTTACGATTTTAAGCAGAATGTTACATCCTCTAGATATTATATTATATAATATTCCTAAAAAAAATTGATGATTTTTCTACAGATATATTGAATACTGATTTAGCCACCAAGATAAAACGTTGACGTTCAATCATTTCTGCAAGTATTTTCACATAAAAAATATTCATTAAATATTCATCCTTGACGTTTAATCATTTCTGTAAGTATTTCCACATCAAAAATATGTATCAAATATTCATCGTTGACGTTTGATCATTTCTGTAAGTACTCGTATTTCAACATCAAAAATATTCATCGTCGACGTTTAATCATTTCTGTAAGTATTTCCACAGCAAAAATATAACCTAATAAATTGGGTGACACTTTCAAGTCAGAAAAATAGATGAAATATCTTTAAAATTATCGCTGTACATTTTATTATATGCTTCAATACATCAATACAGTTTGACAAGAAAAACGCAAATAAAGAAATTGTTCGAAAACCAACGAAATTAATGCTTAATATAGGACTGAACTGAAAGAACTAGACCCTTTCGAAGAAAATAATTGCTTGATAGGTTGCAGAATGCATACTACAATATTAATTTGACAGGCTGAATTTTTCACAGGTTCAATTTTACTGGTTGTGTGTAAGAAAAATTGTTAAATTAGGCAATTTGCTTTCATATTTTGTATAGTGTCTAGCGGTCTTAAATATACACAAGTGTATTGTATTTCATTTTCGATGTACGAGTACATGATACAACTGTTTTTTCAACTGGCCAGAAATATGATAAATAGGTCTTCAGGGTAAGCAATACTGGAACTCTATTTGAGAAAAAATGCATATCACCAGATACCGAACCCACTATACGGCAAAACAAGCTTCGCACCAACTGGTCCACGAAGAAGCATGCATTTAGCAAATTAACTAACTATTCGATACTATACAATACTTCCTTTTAATTACTGTAAAATACATTTAGAAATAGAAGAATTAATTGAAGTATACTTATAATCTGAAGATATCTATCTCTCTGTGCCATGCGGCCAAACTTGGCATAATTGTGATCAGCTGATCTGATGTGGGATGGGAGAAGAGCAATGCCCGGTGACAGGGCCGTCAACAGGCATTTACTTGTCATACAAGTGGGGGCTTAGGGTACTTGTTGTTGGTGCATTCGGAGATGATTATGTAAACCAAATTGTGATAGATATATTCTGTTGCTTATTGGGCTGGTAACTTCAGATTATCTACGTTTTCTTTAGGTTCTTGATATATTGAAACAGTTCTACGCAATTTTCCTGGTGTTGTTTGCTCCTAGTTGTGCTGTCTATTTATATTTATGAGCGAGTCTTACAGTAAGTTTTTGTATATCTTGCGCTACACACCATGCTTTTTTCTGCCCTCCGTTAGATCACCAAAGAGGACATTTCTTGGGAGTATGTAATAAGCATGCGAGCTACATGTGCCAACTAATGCAGACGAGCACGCGGCATCAAAATCTCGGTATTACAGCAGTTAAGGTTTGGAAATCTAGACACTAACCAGATAGTCTTCCTGTAAATCAGTCTATATAACGAATGATGAGAAGAAATTTGCTTGAAATAGCTTTCGGTGACAAAAAAGGAACGATTGGATTCGTAACCATAGTAAAGAATGGGACGTAGTGAAATGAGTTCCCGTTTGAAATGGAAAGCTCAATGAAAACAATTCACAACGATTCCATAAGAGCGCTGTTTAAGATTGATGTAAATCATCACTAAGCCGTTTATGTCCTTAGTAAGATACAGGCATAACCCTAGTTTACTGGGGACACGACAAATGAAAGGCAACAAACCCAGATCCATATAACATATGGTATATTGTGTTTCCATTTTAAATTTCCAGTTGTTTTTCATAAATGATGTATTTATAAATTATTGACATGTATAAATAATATAAATAAATTATACTTACTGAAAGGATCGATCAACTTTTCTCTTTCTATAGTCTTGATGAAACAAATATCAATTTCAAACTGCAATATCATGATCTGCTAAAATCATGGTTCAGAACAGCGTATTAGTGTCAACATTGATGTATGAGAGAGAAACATGAACATGGAAAATGAATGAAAGGAGCCGAGTAAATGCGATGGAAATATGTGCACCGAAAATAATATGTGATGTGTCGATGTATGACAGAATAAAAAATGCAGTTTTTAAGGATAAACTGATGTGTTAAGTAGGGGGAAAAGACCACATTGAAGTGGTTTAACAAAGCATGTTGAATAGACGAGTGACAAAAGACTGACTAAATACTTAATGCAAACATTAGCGTGAGTACACAGATGTGGAGGAGGCGAGGAAAGTATTTAATTATAGATAGTTTGGTTTTCTGTCCTCTCTGCCTAAGAAAAAAGGCGTGAGGAAATGTATGTATAGAATCTCATACTGAACTGTCAAAATCGACATACAAAAAAAATACGCACAGACAAGTCACCCAAAACATTAAAAATGTCACTGTTTCAATATATTTCTTCCACAAATAGTCAGAGTAACATAAATAAATTTGCTCTTAATACGCAAATTCAGTACATCCAGTTTGTTGGCTGCGTCACGGAACTTCTGACTATCACATCTATTTCTGGGGACTGGCTAAAAATTTCCCTGATTCTTCGCGACTATTTTTGAACTAGACCGATATGAGTGTATTGACCTTCGTGGACAAAAGGTATGAGCACACTAGAATTGGACCAGTATTGTTTAAGCTACTCAACTACGTTCTTCTGCTTTTCTCTTTCGTATTGTATTCTTGGAATAAGATACGCCACGCCGTCCAAGTACGTGGAAGTTGCTGTTGTAATTGTGAAATAATTAATTTGGTGATTAACTCATATCAGGAGTTCTTTCGTAATTGCACTTCTAAATTTAGTGGTTAACCCATATCAGTAGTCCTTTCTTAATTGTACTTCTAAATTTGGTGGTCAACTCATATCAGGAGTCCTTTCTTAATTGTACTTCTAAATTTGGTGATCAACCGATATCAGGAGTCCTTTCTTAATTGTTACTTCTAAATTTGGTGGTCAACCCATATCAGGAGTCCTTTCTTAATTATAATGATCAATTCCATTTCTAACAAACAGTTATCCTTTATACGATCATTTCTTACCCTAACCAACATTGTAACACAAGATATTCTACGTAAGTCACGCATTAACGACTCGTTCGAGGAGTTGTGAGCTGTCCAGCATTACTACAAAGATTAGCGTTAAATGTTCCTAACAATTACACTAGACTGCGCTGGCAAGTACTGTTCTCAATAACATACACAAGAACGGGTCTTCCAGCCGTTATGCCTGTTGGAAGGACCTTAACTCTTGTGAGCGGGACTGCTTCGGATATTGACATATTTCATATCACATTACCAAAAGCAATAGAAAATTTTCTTCTAAGATTAGGGGCGTTAGAAAGCACTCATCAACGTACGAATATTTAAGTGACTTTGAATATGTGTATATATGTATATCTTCTTCTTCTTAAACTTTCTATAGACTCAAGAGTCTGTTACTGCAGAATTGTCCTCCTGTGATGCTGAGCTCCAGCTATCTGTCCATCGTTTCGGAAGTCTCCCTGGTAGACCCCGTCTATCCGGCACCCCATGCAGAGCTATGTATGGAATTCTTGCGGAATTCATTCTCTGTACATGTTGGTACCAGTATCGTCAACGCTGTCGTCCCCATTTGACCACATCTTGGACCTCACAGACCTCTCGGATTGTGGTGTTCCTTACACGATCACGCAAAGTCTTCCCAGCAATGTATGCATATATATAATTTTATTTTTACATTATTTTGTTTTTTAATGTTAATTTTTTTTATTTTTCAAATGTATTTGGGCTAAGTCTGTATTGAGAAAATAAATAAGTAAATTAATTAATTCTGCTCTTATAACTCTTGTTCAACTACAATCAAGGTTGGCACTAATACACCACTATGCACAATTACTTAAGATTTTGCGATTGATTTATTACCAAAAACCGTACTAACTACGCCATTGATCTTATTATCTGCAGCAACACGCTTTTCAATACATTTATCTATCCGTCTTTCGACAACATGCTTCACAAATGACAAAAATCTGCAACTGGTTCAAATATTTCATTGTTCACGCATATATTAATTGCAATCACTCATAGAATAACCGTTTTTAACAACCAAGATTTTTGACCTCTTACTAAGAGCGTGTCCAGATAAGGCGTTTTATGCGCGATTCGAGTAGCGCGTTTTGAATCGCGTGATTCAATACGCGCTACTTGAATCGCGCGTAAAACGCCTCAACTGGACACGCTCTAAGATTCATTGTCAATTATTTTTATAAATACTTTGCTGAGAAAAAAGTATGTTTCAGTTTTTTGTTCCAATATTCCCCTGCAACATCAGTTGAATGATCTCATATTTTATATGTCTATAGCACTCAAACTTTCTTCTCTCGATGTAAAATAATAGTTCTCTATCTTGATTCATCCGTTTCAAGATGTCGTCATTAAGGACTGCGTTAACCCATGAGACTCTCAGGATTCTTCTATCGAAAGTTCCACATTTCAAAAGCTTTTATTATATTTCATTTCTTTGTGGTGGCCTGAGTACATGTCATTGCTTCTATACCATATAGAAGTACGGAGAATATATAGCAACGCAAAATTCGTATACGTAAGTCAAGATTCAAACCTTTGTTGCAGAGGAGATCCTATATTTTGAAGAAGCAGTTTTATGCCATCTCGGGACAGACGTCTTCACAGGATGACTAATAATAATACTCCATCACAAGAGTTAACCTATTAAACTACATAAGCAAATTTGATTGATGTGTCAGCTTTCAAATGTTTGCTTCTCACATATTCAATAAAGAAATCAACAAAAAATATTTTTTTTGCTCAGATACTTTTAATGAAAAAAATACGAGTGTGCGCGTACCTTTTGAGTTCGCAGGGGATATCCGACTGAATTTCGCGAATTCACACAAACAGTCATTTCTCACTTCGATCTAGTTCATCGGTGTTTATACAACAGTTTGTTTAGGCTGGCCATTTCATTACAATGTATACGTACAAAATATACATACGAGTATATTGATTTTTTCTTGTTTATTATCTTTAAAATAATTTATGGTTTAGTGACAAAAAGGCCACCTTCATCTACATCATCTTGTTCAATATTGAACACAGACCTTATCTCCTTTCTCTGTTTCATTCCCCTTTCTTCCACAATTTTAATTCATCAAGCTGTCTGATAACATCTGTTTAGCTTGTTAGAAATAATTGAATGATATTATACTTTCTTTCTATACAATACAATCTAATGTGCGTATTTAATTGTAAAAACAATCCGACGGACGTATTGCCAAGTGGCAATATCTTCTAACCAACCAGACAAAAGTAAATAAAGAAAGTTACATGGTCGCAAAAATTATTCAAATGTTTATTCACCTATACAACATTTATGAACAATATACAGTAAAATAAACAGGAATGAAACACGTTACATTACTAACTTTAAATGAAGAGTTTTTTCAGTCGTTTCTTAAATCATGACAAAAACGGAGTGAGTCTAACATTGGTGCGTAACTGGTTCCAGAGTGTCACTAAATAGACAGCAAAAGACTATTAAAAAAAGAGCGGTGAACTGGGAAAGCCAATAAACAATCATTGTTTGAGCGTAGCGTAAGTCCACGATTGGAAAACGCTTATTGTCATAAAGCAATTTATTCCAACCACTTAGAAAGTCTTTGAAAGACCTTAGTTTCTTCTTCCCACTTGTATCCCAAATCTTGAGTTATACACTATTGAATCCATTTATTTTTGTTCGCCAGCTGTAGTTTCTTCTCTTTTGGATATCGCTATCTAGCAGTCTGTTCACTTGTAACATTCTTCGCCATTTTAATGTTCATGTTTTTTAAATCGTCTCCATTGATTTGGTAACTAACATAATTAAGTTATTTTTATCACATGCCATTCTTTCGAAAATATCTTTCCATTATTTTCTTCTCTGTGGTAGTAACACCTAGGTTCTCTTTGATAAGTGAATTTCTAATTTTATCTCTGAGCTTGACTCCCAGAGACGACCGAAGCGTTCGCATTTCTGTAGTGTTCTCTCTTGTTTTAAAATTCGTATATGATATAGTCGAGCAATCCGAGCAGTAAAGAACAGCTAGTCTTACAACGGTTTGGTACATTTTCCCCTTCAGTTTGATTAATATATTTTTGTTACAGAAAACTAGTCTAAACTTCAGCAAACCTACAGTGATTCCGCAATTTCAAAAAGCCTTATGTGGAAATCAAACAGTTTTTTTTGGGAATCGAACAGGTTGAAGTCAAACATTTTTGCAAACCTTATTTCACATTTTGTCATTAGTTCATATTTGAATCCAAATTTTAGGCCATGAATAACTGAGTTGCCTGTATTGCACAAATTTAGGCCATGAACAACTGAGTGGCCTGTATTGCACAAATTTTGCTTATTTTAGAGATTTTCTTTACGGTTTTATTATTAACTCAGCCTTAGGTTGGAGAATTTCGTCATTCATTTTGTCATGATTTAATTTTCAATAATTAATAATAATTTTTGGATATTCTTATTTTTATGTTTTGTCCCATTCAACAACCACAACGTTGACTAGATCCTGATATTTATCTCAGTCTTTTGCTGCATAAAGATCAGGATTTCGTATGGTCCACAGTCGAAAATTCCTTTTCCATTATTATTTCGTTCTCTTTATCCATAACTTGCCTTAGATTTTTCCCAATGTGATAAATAGAAATGTAAAGAATTTGTTTTTGCGTGCTACTAGATATTTCATTTCTTGAACGGGATTTTACATAATTTCAAGGATAGCGATGAATGAATTACTATTTGGTATAAAATGAAGATTGTATTGTATTACATTTGCATTGTATATGTCACAGTGGAAGTAAACTATAACTATCTGTAGACGTTTACTAAAGTGATCAGTGAATGTCGAAGATATCGTTCGTTTAAAAATAATAAATCCATATATATATATACTTGTGATTTTATTTCCTCTCTAGTATTTGTAAACTTTTACTAGCTAGGGTTGGGCAAGTGAATTTAAAATGAAACGATAAAACAACTTTTATTTTTTTAAAAGAATATATATGGCCGAAGTCATAGGTATCATTATACCCTCGACTACTAGGCGGAAAAAGTGCCTGTGTCGTTCGTGGGGAGTAGCACTGCGCGGGATTCGAACCGATGACCTTCCGCACAGAAGTCCAGTACGTTACCGCGCGGCCATGCACCTCTCATTAATGAATGCTTTTGTTTATTTCAAGAATTATAAAATATCAGTGGAAGCAAAACTTCGCTGGTGAATGTGAACAGATAACACTGTCGTGCACAGTCACTGTGTTTACTTTAGTGAACATCTACATTCATAAGAAATAATTTACGTTCACTGAGCATCTGCTTCTAATGACACATATATGCTACGAACTGATGAGATTAATTATATTTTAAAGTATCTTTCAAACAACCAGGAAGGTGTTAAAGTATCTTTCAAACAACATAAAAGGTGTTAAAGAAGCTTTAAGTGAAAACCAGACTGAAACTTTTTTTTTAATCCAACAGAAATCGAACCCGCAACCTCCGGTCCTAAAAGCATACGTTTTACCAACAAAACCATGGAAGTCGTTATTATTTTACCTTTGTAAATAAATTGTCACGATAACCTCTTCAAGCAAATTCAACAATTACGTATTATTGTGCAATCTACGTACAATGACGACATAAAGTATTTTTTTCTGTCATCGATGATTTAGTATCAAAATATTTCGACTTGTCAAAACAAGTTACGGACGCGAGTCGGCAGCTAAAAATTCCAACGGCCTTGTCAACTATTTGCATATGGATATTATTTTATAAATAAACTCATTTTGCTAGCAGTTATAACACTTAATCCAGACAGCATTGACGATGGCGCGGCGGTGTAAATATACAATAGTATACACAATAACGTATACAGATGAGAAAGTTATTGCCACTCTTTGTATTTGTTACAGGGGAAAATGATAGTCAATGAACATAGCTATATGTATAGTTAATGTATGATCACCTTCACTAAAGTTATCAATGATAATAAGTGCACTATAGTGTCAACTGTTCACATTAACTAATGAAAGTGTACTTTCACTGCTCGTCTTTAGTGAACATTCTAGAATACTCCGTGTGCAGCTGCCATTCTTGCACTTTGAAATGTAAGATTCTGAAGTGTAAATGCAAGAAACATGGTATTTTACGCACATCGAAGTACTAAGTACTCTTTGAATTGCTGCAATTAAAGGGTTTCTTATCATTTACTACCCCGACTCCAATTGGTATAGGTTTTCAAATACTAGAGACGGTATATGGTACAATCACAACTGAATACACATATATTATTTTCAATTCAAGAATTACTTCCACATTCACTGATTACTTTAGGGAATCTGAATATTCACTAGCAATAGTTTACATTCACTTTTCAATCCACTTATACTATGATACATAATCATTAGTTTTAGTGGGTTCGAGTACAAAGTTGCGAGCGAGCGCCCTTGAGAAGAGTTTGCGCTCTAAACTGCGCTATATAAATTAGCTCATTAAATTTGCACCGTGGTTGAACTGTTAGTATCCACACTAAATAAACTGATGTCTCAAGTGCGATTTTTTGGCAGATCTCTTACGGATCGATCTTACTCTTAGAATTTATTTCATCTAAATTTATATGTGTACTATTAAAATATTAGTTGCATTACATAAACAAATGGCCCCCCTTTATTGGCGGTTTCAGTTATGTTTTTTGGGTGTTTAAAACGGCTATATGTTATATAACTTACTTGAGTATGAAGGATGCAACGCTTTCGAAATGTCGGCCATAATTTAAAACAACTCTCCTCAGTAACAACTCCGAAAAACATTTTAAATTAGCAAATCAAATATTATTTCCCACATGCTAAATTCACCAAATACCTATACTCAAGAGCTCAATTCTCGGAATAGTCCAGGTAGGCAACATGTTCTGGGTCACTTTCATGAAACGATTCGCAACCGATCAAAGAATCATCCGATGACGAGTCCACTTTCCATTTCTTCGGCAATTATCTGTTGGGATTGCCGGCCAACTCATTCAGGCTGCGGAAGTGGTGTGGAAATGGGCGGTTTCTTTAGCGGTGACCACCAGGTGGACGATATACCATACATAAATAATCATGGCTTGTGAAGATGACACATCGCCGTTGGGCGAATATTCCCCTGAGTTCCTCTAGAGTATTTTAGGAATATATTAAAGCTCAAAATTACCTTTTATAATTCAAATGTGTCAATCACAATTTACTAACTAACCATACTTCTTCAATCGTGGGAATGCAATAATTGGGTAACTTCATCTCTGATTTGGTGAATATTTTAATGTGGGCATTATTGAGTTCAAGAGAGTCATTTCCTTAATCTTATATCTTAACGAAGATTACATTTACATATTATCCTTATTGTTTTTTTGTAATTAAATAAATTTTCTATTTTTGTTGATTGATTGATTGTGGTGAGTTGAGTGATTTCATATGCCGTATGTATTTTGAAATGTGCTGCTTTTTGCAGATGTTGATATTTTATTTTATTTTTTATTCACATTCCACAGATTTCTCCTTTTACGTAAAAATGGTCTGCTTCTAGTTACCTTATTCCTAAGGAAGAATATCACCTAGGATTCTTCTCATACAGCTAGGCGGTGCTGAGAATATATCCACAGTATCACTCAGTAAGTTCGATATCTCTATACCACGCGTGACTGAGTGTTTAGCCATGATTTTCGTTCTGTAAGCTGGTAAGTAAAATGGGGTGATTCCTTCCACGCCTATATTTATTAGGTAAATATAAACTTAGTGCTTCTAGAATCGCGGGACAGATAAAGCTAACTTGATAAACCTTACATAGGAATATCGCAATTATTCTTGCTTTCTTGTTTCGAGTCCTCTATAGTTACAAACCGTGGGAATTTCGACATGGTGCACATATTTTAGGTAATCACCTTATTTATATTTAGTAAATGTTGCTTTGATTTGGAAAGGGCGAACAATTTCAAAAAAATATAATAATAATTACCCAGATATATTCGGGACCCTCTGAAGTTCGTCACAAGTGAAAAAGAAATTGTAAAATCTAAACAAAGATATCGCCCAAACCGCACAGTATTGTTGATTATAGTTAAAATAGTTCTGATTTATAATACCAGATGTCGTACTATTTTTTTCATTTTTGTAAAAAAAAGAGGCTCTCGCTGTATTATAAAAGTTTAATATTTTTATCCACGTCTTGGTGTAGTGTTTATTTCAATTTACATTAGTATCAAAATTATATTAAAAATTCCTAAAATTAAATTATAAAATATTATAAATCTGAGATAGTAAGGAATTTGTTTTGCTTTTACTAATATAGAAAAGGAATGTAAAAATATTTAAAGATCTATCAAACGTATGAAATAACTTTTGTTTCAATTGTGTCTCATATCATATGTTACATAGATTTTATTGTGGTCAGCTTATACGATTTTCATACATAGATACCATCACACCGCTTCCCTGCTGGGGTAGACAGAGAGGACATGGCGCTAAACTTATCTATCTCGACACACACAGTTCTCCTCTTCCACATCCATACACCTTCTCATTCAACTCCTACGATTTCTCAGACGTTCTACATTTCCTTCCTTTAAAATATCATTCACTTGATCCGACATACCTTTCTTAGTCTTCCTCTACCACGCCATTCACTCAAATTTGCGCTGTATATTTATTTTGCAAGTCATTCTTTGTTCATTTGTTCCACGTTCCCAAACCATCTCAGAGTGCTTCTTTTCATCTTACTAACCACATCAGTCTGTTTACACTTACCTTTAATTTTTTTATGTATCTTATCACACATTATCACGCCATGTATACTTCTAAGTGCACGCATTTTTACAGCATTTATTCAACTCTTTTCGCTATTTTTTCATATCTACGTTTCACTCTCATATATGAAAGTCGGTTTTAAAATATTATTGTCGACTATCATCTTAGCAGATTTTGATACTGTCCGGTTCGAGTATGTATGTTTTAGAGATCCATTTACTTTGTTTCCTATCTTTGTTCGATATCTCTCTCAACTCTTCTATCATCAGAATATATTATAAGTATTTATATATCAATAGCAGAATAAGATAAGTATGAATATGATCCCCTTTTGAGGTGCATGGCCGCACGGTATTTCACTGGACTTTCGTACGGAAGGTTGTTGGTTCGAGCCCCGTGTTATGATACTCCTCTCGAATGACACAGGCATTTTTTCCAACTAGTATTCGGGGTATAGTGATACCTGTGACGTTAGTTTTCTCTATTATTTGAAAATGAAAAAAACGTGGCTGTGTGCTCCGATCGTCTCACTTCGGTGTGCCATTGGATCCAGCACATGTGGCTAGTAAGTTTGCTGGTGTGCAACGACTCACTTACTTAAAAAAACTCAACGATACAGCTTTGCTTTCCAACTGAGTAGACGTTAGAATGTCGAAGAGAGCCTCTTCGGCCTATGAGGCTCAGCAACAACAACAATCCTCCTTTGAAGTATCCACAATATTATGATATAATTTAAAGAATATTGGACTAAACCTCACGTTTCATGGTCAAATTTGAAAAAAAACATTTAGTTGGAAGTCTAAGTAATGATTGCAGAAGCTGTACGAGGTAATTATGCAGTCGAAATGAATACTTATCCTTGAAAAAACGCTAAAAAAGTGCGATCAAGAAGATGGGCTCTTGACACAAAAACAAATGTTTTTGAAGTCACCCTGAAGATTAAAGTTGCAGCGCTTTTAAAACGTTGGTAAATTTTAAAATAATGCCAATAATACAGAACGAGGGTGGAAGCAATTCAAAATTAAAATTGACGATAAACTAACAAAAGGAAAATCGCATCAAACGGATATATAACCCTATTCATAGTTGAGAAGAACTGTTCTAGGCACAATATTAACTGTTTATCTCAGTTTGCCTTGACTAATCCCACCTGACTGCTGATGTATTTATACACCACCATCTCCTTGACTCCGAAACTGTTCCACTGTCTGATTCCGCGATGAATCAATTGACAGGAATAAAGTGGTTACTGGCCACGCTGTACTAAATAATTCTTCGTGTTACGTGTTAGCTTATCATCTGGATACATCGTGTGATGAACGAAAATTTCCATAAATTCTAAATGACTGACGCAATAAAGGTTATTTACATCATAAATGCATTGTGTTGCAGATAATTTGCATCAAATGTATTATGTCTATTTAATTTGATTATTTTTCAGGGTCGGTTGAATCTATTATTGTGCATAGAATAAAAAAACGTTGCATTTTTTCGGATATTTTTCGTAATGTTATTTAAACAAACACAATTCTAGACGTTTGTTTAAATGATTCGTGTGTAACTTTATGAACATACATAATTAATGAAATATTAAAATAAATAAATTAATTTGGCTTTTTTCCCCCTGTATTTTTAGTACACCACTAGACGCATTTCAACAATTACTACGTATTCCTCAGCTGTATTTAGTACACCACTAGACGCATTTCAACAATTACTATGTCTTCCTCAGCTGTATTAATTAAACCAAATTGTGTTACTTTGACTTTTATTTATACTAAATGTTATCTATATTTATTGGGAATATAGAAACATGGAACTGCACAGATGTTGTGTCTGGTCTTATGTGTAATAAAGTAAAAAATTGAGAATGAAATATATTTAATTAATAATTACTTATAATATTTTTGTTTTGGTCAACCATAAGATAATATACGACATTAAGTTTACATTGCCAATAGTGTACATAACGCGTATTATAATTTAGTTTATTTAACTCGTCTGAGGTATATATACTATAGTATGTACACTGTACATACTCGTACAGTGCGTGTGTTGAAATACAATATTTCTTAAGATGGCATCTCTGAGTTACATAAATTATGATATAAAATATGATATTAAAACAATAAAAACATATAAATAATCTGAATAATTATACCAACATTCATCATCAAATAAGTACCCTGACGATTGCGTTAGCGTATCCTGCCATATCGCAGCAACACGAGGCTTCATTTATCTCATTCCACGTTTCAATTGTTTGCTCTACGTTTTAATTGTTTACATGTATTAACTATGACGTATGCAAACAAATCATAATGCACATTCCAAAATACCACCAAAAGAAAGAAAAAAAACAATAACATTTAAACAAGATGACTTAACAATACAAACAATCCAGAGGTTTACCTTGACTTTCCTATAGTCAATATACTTAACAACAAGAACATTTTTAGGCAAAATTCTTAGGTTATCCCAACACATGATATTACCAATTACATTTCTTCCAACGTCACGCATGCATGTACCTCGTATCTTGTAACAATAATTTATGATACACTAATAATATCTGAACTACTTTATATTTTAAAATGTGTTATTCGTAGAAAGTTGAAATATTCTTTTTTATTAAATATCTACCCCAAACGCACATTATCTAAAACATTATATCAAACCTTTTCTCTATAACTCAAAATCATACAATTCAGTACATGAAGGGATTATTCAAACAAAGCTTTTGGTACATTATACATAAATATCCTTTGCAGGACAAGATAATTAATGTTCATATCAATATAAATATTTTATGTCTGAAGTTATCAAATCGCATGGTTGTCTATGGTAACATTTAATAAAAAAAACATTTAATGGAGGACATGTGGCATGTTTTTATAAGATTTTTTCATTTAAGGGACATATGTAACATACGGCGCTCGTGCCCCTCAAAACAATATTGAAAAAAAAAACTTTCTATGGGTTCTTTCGAGAAGACTTTTGATTAAAAAAATCATCGCATGGTTTTATAAACGATAAAAAATGGATGATATAAAAATAAATTTACTTTTAAACGTCTGCTGCGTTCTATTTAAACGGTGACAAAATTACATTCCGACATTTGTTGGGTCTATCGGATATTCGTAATCATACGTCTGTTTGTTATATATTTTTTATATAAATTTAGATCGAAAATTGATGACATTATGTGTGCGATTTCAATGTCAGTTCCAGATATTATAACTATTTTCACAGAATTTGGTAATTTCATGTTATTTTGTTGATAATCAGAGAGGAAATGGGTTTTATTGACGTGCAAAAAATAATTTTTTGATTTGATATTTTTTGTATTTTCGGTTATAATAAACGTAATCGGCGGATAATACAAAAAAATTGATCTTATGGAGATAAATTTTTCGCTTGTGTGTTGAATCGTTAAGAGATCAAAAACATTATTCATTGCTCGTTTGGTATCATATGCGAATTCATTTCATAAGTAAATCGTATGTAAATACGTGACAATTAATAAGGAAAATTCTTATGACATATAATCATCTTCATCATCATCATCTTCACCACTCCATCTCTTTATTGGGATATGCTAAGAATACCGATCTCCGCTTTATTCTTTCCTGGCGCATAACATATATTTCGCTTCTTCCATGACATTCACCTCGTCTTGCATAATTTCCTATTACTAAAGTTTTCCACTCTTCTCTCTTTCAGAATTTGATTTATTTGGTCGTGCCATGTATTTCAAACTTCTACATAATTTTTTTAAATTATTTTGTAAATCTTTCGTCGTTCAATATTTTTACGTGACTGAACTATCTCAATGCTGTTAATATTTTAAACACTACATCTTCTTCTGATCTGTACTCTTTTCTAATATACTCATCCCTTATTCTGTTATACATCATTTCTCCACATTTTACGGAACGCCATCTTTTCATATATTTTTGACTACACTAAAGTTTTGCTTACATATCCTAATGTTGGAACTAATATTCCAAAACGAGCAGCCATATATATACTTCTCTTGAAGTGCTCCAGTCGGTAAACACATTCTTAAATCCACCATTCAGTGTATTGCCTGCTGATATTCTTCCTTCAATATCGCATTTCGCGCGACCAACCGAAATAAACATGCTTCCATGATACAACATTTCCTCGACTTTCTCTTATGTTTTAATTTTTATTTATCACGCATTCTTAGTTAAGAGATAATAATCATTACCTTCCTTCCCTATATTATTCATTGCGGGAACTTCTTTAATTGAATTGTAGGGTTGTTACTCTGTATAACAATCACTATTTTTTCCAAAATCATATTCTATGTTTTTTATTTACACGTCACATAGAAATTATTATTTTCGCTAGCAGAGATGGGACTTATATACTTTTTCTTGTTCTGGATTATTCCTCTATCTTTTATCGTGTCTGATCCCTCGAACTTATCCGGGAGTTGTACTACAATAGTTTAAGTACAGTTCCCGGAAGACTAACCTATATTAGATTGCTGTCCAGTACACTGGTTCACAGCAAACTGAAATAATAAGCAATTTTATGAACCCAATAGGCATTCACAACTTCGTGATGGTTGGACAAAATGAAAGTGACACATTTATGGTATACCAGATATGGTTTTCTCCAGTGGTTCTCCTCTACAAATTTTCTTTTAAGAATACTTGAATATCATTTCCTAATAGCTGATTGAGAGGAATTAAAAATCCCATTAAAAATAAAAATTCTAATCAATATGAACATTTTATAGAGCACTCGTTTATATTTATTTATTTATTTCATCACGGTCTCACTTACTCTAACAATTTGTTAAAAAAGCATTTTGGCCAAAATGGCCGTCTCGGTCATCGCGCGGTAGTGAATTTATTTTTAACTTGTTCATACGTGTAAAATATAAAACGACCCCTACATTTTCATGTATTTTTTAAATAATCTCCTCGCCTTATAGTTGGATCAATACGGTATTTACGAGTATTTTAAATATATGATGAAATATGTATTTTTTGCGCTTAACTTCAATAATTCGACATACCACCACTCTTGGGAGGAAGATTATATTGATAAAAACACTGACTGATACATGATTTTGGAATGATGTCAACAACCTTAAATCGGAAAAAGAAACATAACTCTATCGATAGGAAATCCGGCATTCCATGGCGGGAGCGGCATTCCAATTTCGGGCGATTCAAATCATCGGTATCTTTATTTCCAGGATCGGAATGGGGTGGGTTCAAAACATGCTCTGTTTCCGAAATCGTATCGACGAAGTCGTCAATTTTAATGAGAAATAAAAAAATATATAACATATACATGTATCAAGCAAATTGATAATATTTCCTGATTCATCAAAATCTAGTGAATCTACATATTGTATAAAATTTTCATATCGTTTGATTTGACTTTGAGAATGTTTTACATAAAAAAATCTATAAATCATGCATTAACCTGTAATAATATATGCTATTGAAACTAAGAACTCATACGATACAAACTAAAGCACTCCTAAGAACATCGAAAATGAAGGGCTTGAGATGTAATTCTTCGCTAACACTACCATGCCATTAGCATGCAACAGTTAACATACATTTCCATTCAGAATGTATGTGTCACATTTATTTTTATATTAAATTGATTGCGATGAATTAAAAGCAGTTATCAATTAAAATGAGCATTTTTTATATTTGTTTTTGATGTACTTATGCTTTATTTTCTCTGTTGTGTACAGAAATGTTTTTCCGTTTTGATTATATCTAAGTTTTGGTATATTTTTCAATTTTGTTAATTTTTACTATGTGATATGTTTTGAGGTTTGTTTGATTGCTGTTCTCGTATGAATTTAGTCACTTTTTGTTTGTTTTTTTTTTGTATATTATTTGTAATTGAAATTTGTTTTTTTTTTGGTTAAGACTGTGGACATTAAAAATTAATAAATAAATTACTGGTTAAATACTCAGAGATAGAATAAGAAACACTAAAATAAGAAAACTGCATAAAACCGAAGACATCGTAAAATGGGGAAGGCAGATAAGACGTTATCGGCGAAATTACGTAAAACAATTAATGAGACCCGGATTCTCCATATAGTTTTTCACGATAACTTCATATAAAGTCAACCACCGGGCAGATCCCTAAAAAAGTGAAAAGCTAGCTGATAATCCAAATCCCAGGAATAATTCAGAAAAAATACATAAAAAATCTACTGTTATAAAAAAAGTCTTGGAAAGTTGATAACAATCAATAGCAGATATGAAACAAAAATTGTTTTCCCTCTTAATACGTTGTTCTATTAATAATTCAGGTAAATAACATTTTATTATTTAATAACTTAGTTTTTTTTTGTTAGTTCAGAACTATAATCATTATAAAATCTTTTGAATTAAAAAATTGTCATCTTCTCAAATTCCCAAAGTGCTCTTCATTCAATTTCAGGTAATTGTTTGAGTAAGTCATGCATAGAAATTATATTGACAAAAAATATAGACGTTTCTGTAGCTTGGATTCCTTCACATTTTGGTATCACTGGTAATGAATGTATTGATTCCTTGGTAAAGGAAGCGTGTTCTGGCGGTTGTCCCCTATCTGATTTTTCACAACCAGTATTGATCTTTTAAATAAAATTAAACATGATAATTGACACCGTTGGGCGATGGATTGGGATATAACTGGTGTAAATAAAGGCTCTAGGTATGAATCAATCCAACAATCTATCCCTTTGAAACAATGGTTTCATATAATAAGAATTAATAAGATGGAAGTATCTATCCTGTGTCGTTTGCGGACGGGCCACTGCATGGTGGCTAGTCATCTTTACAGAATGGGTATTGAGGAGAATCCCAACTGTGAGTGTGTTCTGGATGATGAAATTATAGATCATATATTTTTCGGTTGTCCTTTGCTAGAAATGCTTGATTTACTAAAATCCATAATGTTGCGTTTTTTCTTTGTTCGTGGAACTTTTCCACTTATAGATCAATTATTAAAAATTTTAAGCTTAATCAGTTGAGACGTTGAATTATCTAGAATTGTAATTTTTTTTAAATTGGTTATATGATATTGACTCATATAATTGCATAATGACTTTAATTTGGTGGCACAAATCATCCTAGTTTGGGCGGATTGCCTTTTAAAAAAAACAATGTCCCAGCCCTGTGAAGGTTAGTGCCTCATTAAATCGGCGCTCCTCTCAATCAGATCCTGATTCATAAAATCAACACTTTCATTCGTACCGCTGGGTACGTTTTTGGCGCCTCGGCGACCTTCAAGATCGTGATTCTGCAAAGAGCGGGAACAAAAAGAGGCACCCGGTACCTCCTAATGACCTCTACGTCCTTGGTACTGGTAATCATATATTTGCCCCATCACTGTTTGGACAAAACGAGGAACGTCTTTAATATCATCAAAGAAGAAGACCAGATTTTTTTTCATCATCAAAATAATGATGCCTCTTTAGTTTGTTTGGGTACGTTTGTCTTTTTTGAATACCTTTGGCCTAAATTGGTCACTTGTCGATATATACAATATTATAAGACGTAAGTTTGGTTTAGCCCACAGTCGAGTTTATCATCTCACGTATCGTAATTATATTATTATTATATTTCTGATATGTAGAAGTAATATGTTATTATTATCCATTCTTGTCTATTTGACCAATCTTCTACTGAACATCACTATTGATTACTGAAAAATATCGCTCGCTATTCGGCCAACAGGACAGGACTATCAAGTATCATGCAACATACTAAAAAGGGTCAACATACGTACATACATATCACGCCGTATCTCTTGTGTAGTAGGCAAAGAGAACAGACCTTCATACTTTTCTATTCGCCTCCTTCATATTCATACATCTCGTCATAAACGATCTTATGGTATTCATTCTTCTCACTTTACACATACACATTATCACGTTGTGTTCCTTGATGAGTAGAGAGAGAGAACAGATTTTTGTACTTTTCTATCCAAGCACATAACTTTCGCCTCCCCCCATTCATACATCTCGTTATGCTCAATCTTATATTACTCGTACTTTTCACTTCCCCTTTTTTTTATCTTTCATCAAGCCACGTTTTCCTCAGCGTATGTCTTCCACCACCTTGCTCTTCTGACTCGTATACTCGCCTAGTTACTTTTCTTCATTCATTTTCTCCACATGTCTCAACACTCTTAACGCTTCTTTCTTTATCTTACTTATAACATCAGTTTTATCCACGCATTCATTTCTGATGTCTTCATTCTACCTTCTTACAAACATTGATACTCATTGCATTTTTTTCTTAGTGCACGCATATCCACAGCATTAATCTTACTTTTATCCTTATTCTGATGAATTTACTCTTAACTTCCATACGTTAAGATGGAATGATAAAAAATACCAATATACTCGTCTGTCTAATTCTAATAGTAAAGTTCCCACAATGAAGGTCGCGGTATGATCCCTGTTATGTTAACTGGAAATCCAGCCATATCGTCAGTAGTTTAGATGATCTCCGTGGCCTAGTAGGTAAAACGTTTGACTTCCACCCGGGAGTTTCGGGTTTGATTCTCGATGGTACCTTAAACAATAAAAAGGCCAGTCTGGTAAAAGAGTTCGTCTAGTAACAATTCACATAAGTGCTAGAGTCGTTATCTCGTCACGTGCGGTGTTTTATTGTCAACATGTGCGATGTTGAGTCCCCCGCCGGTGGCGTTTAAACGTAACTTAGTCACCATGAAGATGAGTTAAGTGCTATATAGAAATGCCTAAGCCAACAGCAGATACTCCACCTGTTTCTTTTCTCAATTTTCATTATAATATTAGACAAGAATCGATCCCAAAAATACATTTTACGTAACGAACTATAATTGAATGTTTTATATCAAAGCTATACATGTCTAATATCGATAACATCTGCCGAAGAGGCCCAAAAATTCTCGATGGTACCCACTTAATAAAAGGCAGGATTGCATTATATGTATAATAGGAGAAGGTGCAGTGTTGCAACTGTTCAAATATATTTTTTCCACCATGACCCATTACTGACGGTGGTAACCGCCATTTTTTATGTGGTAAAGTAAAAAAACCTTTTTTTAAATCACAATTTATACACAAATGTGAGGTCATGTTTTATTTTTTACGTACGTCGTTTGTGAATAAAACGTTTTTTATTCTCTGTTAATTTTAAGGGTCGGCTATAAAAAATAAGGCAACACTTTGGGTTGTGTGACATGCATTCGTTTAAAAAAATAACCTTTGACTAAGCGAACCGAATGTTCCTTTTTTTGTCAATAGAATATATAGCTTTCCATTTTCTTTGTGTTTTTATTATTTTATAACATTATATAGATACAATTATAAAACAATATTAGAAAGAAATTTAGTGGTTTCATAATTTTTGCAATGAAAAATATAATCAAAGGGAAAACCATTTGACCGAATAATCAGTGCTATAAAATAGGCAGTCTTTAATTTAAAAATATGTTTTATAATTTGTCAAGTTTGACGTTTTACGTATGTTCGAGTTTGCAAAAAGATCAACAAGTTAAATGAAATATACATTTTACTCCAATAAACATGATAATGTTTCCTAATTTTGCAAAAATTAGACTTTTTGAAAAAAGTACGAATCCTTAGACCAATTTACCAATTATGCATTTATTATAAACTGACCTACAACGAAAAATATAGGTAACGAACTTTCCAGGATAAATAAGTTTCTTTAATTATTTTACTTTT
Organism: Odontocerum albicorne; assembly: GCA_949825065.1. Lineage (NCBI taxonomy): Eukaryota > Metazoa > Arthropoda > Insecta > Trichoptera > Odontoceridae > Odontocerum > Odontocerum albicorne. Next base: position 26,931,167 of record OX463848.1, on the reverse strand, counting down.
ATCTGGTATACTTTGTTCTGTCAATTTCTTTCACAAAAATATCAAAAAGATTGAAAATAAAAATAATTAAATTTATTTTAATTATGTAAAATAATCTGTATGTAATGTCATAACTGCTAAACACAGATGCAGATTTTTTTGATATCACATCTGTTCTACTGAACACACTGGATCATTACTAGAACTAAGAATTTCTGATATTAAAAATTCGGGAATCGACTATTTGAATTGACCAATTTTTGAAATCTGAGTTTAGCCTTACTTTCAGATCTTAATCAATCTGAGTTAATTTGTATAAACTGCATAATTGAATATATATTATCATGCAACATCTCTTACGGGGTGGGCAGAGAGACCACAACTCTATACTTTTGTATCCAGATATAAAATTTTTGAGTTCTCCATAATAATTCATCTCGTCATGCACAGTCAAATTATAGGTATTTTTCACTTGAAATTATTTCAGCATCTGGTTGATTTAATTCCGTAACGTTTCATGGTTCTACTCTTCCGCGCACCTTATACACTTTTGCCTGTTTATTCTACGTAAATTTATTATATCAACATATAAGCTGCTCAAAACTTTCAGTTCAAAAACAAATAATTCTTAACGTTACCTTATAAATGTCATCTATTATGTTTTGAGGCATTTGTGGTTATCCGTATCAGTTGTGTAAGGTCGTTCGGGGTGTTGTCCTGCGTGGTTTGGTTTATGATGCCGACGTTTCGAAAACGTTACAATTTTCAAGATTGTGAATCTTCTTATCAAAACACCAGTAAGAAAAAACAGCGCAGTTCTTAACCAGCTACCACGCAGCATCTTCAATAGGTGACCCAACAACCTCCAGTGCCTTATCCTTATTGTAGTGTTTATACGCTGCTACTTAACATTTATACGGACTGTATAAATATATTATGATAAAAATTTCAAAATTAATTCCTTAATCTACCAATAAAATAAGGTTATATCTCAATAATAAATTATTGTTAACATCTGGCACAGTTTGATGTTCAGCAAATAAAATTAATGTTATAATATATTGCAAAAACCATTAAAATTAAAATATTGCATCTGCCACCATCAGAGCAGGCCTTAATCTAATGAAATGAATTAATCATAACGCGTTTAGTGCGAAATGAGCACACTTCTGCCGACTGCAATAAAACACTGGGATAAAAAGCTCTATAAAAAAACCATGACTGAGCTTTTTTGATACACTTCTTGGGGTCTTTATTCGATGGGTGTAGTCAGTTATGAGTTTAATCTATTAATACAATGTTTCTCAATTTTTTAACTCATAATTTGAGATTTTTCTTTTGATATTTTTATTCATTTTTGTTATTTTGAATTATTTCGAAAGCCAAAGAATGCCTCGTGTAAAATGATTTTTTTACCGGGGTTCTAATTTTATCCACAATTATGTAAATTTTTCAATGTTAAGTGAAAAGCAAACTGGGGTTCTTTTTAAAAATCTGGGTTTCGAAGGTAATCGAATCCGCAACCACCGGGCTACAAGACCAACTCTTACTAATTAGACTACGGATGACGTATAGTTACGAATAATATTGAAGATTTTTAAGGTAGGTAAAATTTGTGTGTTCACATTTTTTTTGTTAGGATATAAACTTATTTGTAAATGTATGGAATTCATTCATTTTTATCCCTTGCTATGAATAAGAATTTATTATCGGTTTGATTGCTTGTTTGGTTTATTTATTATTTCAATAGAGTGTACATTTTTTATGAATTTATTTGAAAGTGCGGTATTTTTTATTATAACACGAATTTAAATAATTGCATTTTTTTATTTATACAAAAATTTCTTATACAATTTATTTGATTCCCTGGGTGATACTGATACGATACGCTACTTAAATGAAAAATAAACTTCTCATGTGTCAAATTCGGAGGCTCTTAATTTTCTGGTACCTCAACTTTTACATACACTTTCGCAAATTCGCAAAATAAAATCCACTGATTTAACTATTCATATGTCCGAGTGCATTGAAAAGTTAAAAGGTTTATGTGGAAATTGCAAACTATTGCGCTCTGTCGTACAAGTATATGCCTCCTCGATAAAACCCTATGGCTTCTTTACTGTTGTTTTTTATCCATTATTGTTATGTACGTTTGTATGTATAGGTACTGGACTGTGTTTGGATCTATCTCTTTTATTTAGTATAATTTATTAAAAGGACAATTTTTACATAGCGCCGTTTAGAGAGCAAACTCTAGTTAAGGGCGCTCTAAGTTGGAACTCGAACCCACTAATATTCGCCCGAGCGAATCATGTAAAACATTTTATGTTTTCAGTACAACCTTATGGAATTATTGCCATGTGGTAATCTCTTCCGACTATCCAGAAAAATGTTAATGAGATCTTCAGGGAAAACCAGATTGAATATCTTTTTTTTTGTGTTAAACTTGGTTCCACCGGGAATCGAATCTGCAAACTCTTGATCAGAAGATAGACGTTATATCTACTAGAACACGGAATATCGACAGTCACAATGCAACAAGTGAGGAAAACTTATCATATGGGGAATCTTTGAATCAATTTTTTTACATTATATTATTACAAATTCCCTTTTTTCATACAGAACAGACGGTGAGATGAAAAAAATAGCGGGCGTCAGCAGGGTTGCACATGGCGGGTGAACCCATATTCCGCTGCCTATAGCTATAAATATGTCGGTCATTAGCGCCAACGCCGCTGATACTGGGCCATTATTGGCCCTAATATGCCACCCCCATATGTCACGGTGCGAAAAAAAAGAATTGATGGAATCTTTGGGAGTTGTTGATAAATGACGGAACAAGTCAAACAATTCGCTTGCTGACGACCTGTTGCTGATCGACTTTCTTTTATTGTTGTGGCATCTGTTTTAAACTTTAAAGTTGAATAAAAGTGTATTTATTGGTGAAATAAACAACGCCTTTGTAAAGTGCCCTTTACATATCACAAAAACAATACTAAAATAAAAGAGAACGTATCAACAACTTCACTAAAAACTAATAATTCAGAATAAACGTCGTTTCCCTATTGGGGTAGGCAAAAAAGCGCCATACTTTTCTATCGCGATAAACATCTTTCATATCTTCTACATTCATACATCTTCTCATGCAACTCCAACGATTTCTCTGACTTTTAAAATATCCTTCATTCAATATCATTCACTTGATCTAACTCAGGTCCATTCCTTGGTCTTCCTCTACCACGCTTCCCAGTCACATTTGCACTGTATATTTGTCTTGTTAGTCTTTCTTCAATTATTCGTTCCACATTCTCAGACTACCTTAAAGTGTTCTTCTTCATCTTGCACAGCAATAAGCTTTAAGTTCAAAATATAAAGTATGAAAATACCAATATGAAGCATAACACTGAAAGAATATAATCAAATACAATTAATGAAAATCAATCTACAATATGGTACATACATACTTGAGTAGGAAAGTCTTTCGCAAGGGCAAGAACATAATTTTATGGGGTATATTAACAAAAAATACGTAAGATATGACTCCATCAATCCTGTCATGTACATCATGATTGAGCATCGTGACTCCCATGGTAGCCACCGATAACTCCTCTGTATCCATCCCTACACTCTTCGACTCGAAGGGCACTTTTTAAGGGTAGTCCAATTGTATCCCTCACTTGATCATTCAAACGCATTGGGATTCTTCCTCTTGTGCGTCGTCCTTCAGCCCCTCTGGTTACCACAAACCTCTCCAAACTGTTTCCTTGGTCACGAGCAATGTGCCCCAAGAATCGGAAGACTCGTCGAAGGACAATCTGTCGTCATATTTTCGACAATCTGTCAGTGATTTTCAGTTCCTCGAAAATGCAGTCGTTAGTTCGCTTTGTGTGGTGTCGTGGTGATGATAGTTATGGTCTTTCATATATTTTCCAGCATTGACATCGCATTTTTTTCTATTCCAGTTCTAATACGATACGATACGAAAAAATATATATTCACATATTTTTTGAGGCAAACGAGTAGAAAAAACGTTTAAGAGAGAGCTATCAAACGGTTTTGGTTCATCTCATAACATCCTACCAATCAAAATACACCCCTCACTAATAGAAAATAAACTTGGCAGCGAGGACGTCGGACGTTGTTCAGCCCACACTCTTGTACACATAAATTATAATACTGAAACAATTATAAGAAATAAGCAGTTAATGCAATTATAAACTCAATAAATAGATACGATTTTTTTTTATATAAATGCACAAACTCACACATTTAAATACAACCCCAGATACACTGTCGTGATTCACTGAGAAATAAATTGGAAGACAATTTTGCTGAGAGTTGTCAAATCACAGCTCGGATCAGTCTCCTAATAATCCAATAATCAAGACCTATGATTGAAGAAATGCAAGAAAAGGACTCAACTACTCTGACATGGAGTTACGTAATTGTTGAAATTGTTTATAAGACATACTTGTAATTTTGTATGAAATGAATTCATATAATCATACATTTTTTTCCAAATTCATGTCCATATTTTATTGGACTATTTGTACATACTAGTCTGGTAGATCCAAGATAAGTTCTTTATGTTTTTAGAAATATATACAAATTTAAAAACGATTTTACTCAGCAGTGGTTAGTATCAGATTCGTAATAATAATGTTTTAAATTATTTTATTTTGTTTCAATATCATGAAAGAGCAGAAGTTCATCTTAATGAAGAATTTTTCAAATGATAAAGTATCAGTTATTTAAACATCACATATTTCTCGTTTTAAAACATCCCGAAATAACTGTAATTCTGATATGGTTGATATTTGTGGACAGAGGCGTCGCAAAAATATGACTTGACATTATAATCCGACGCTCTTCGGGTTTATTGAAATAATAACACCCTGAACAGTTTATTTCTTCTTTTTATTTGGAACTTACAAAACTTTTAACATAATTTTTGACTTATTGTTTCTTTATAAAATTAAAAACCTTTTTTCTTAAGCTCTCTTTTATATGTGGTATTTTAAAAATATATTTTTTATTGTATTTTAATATTGTCATCATCATCTTCACAGTCCCGCTATGTTCCTATTGAGGTAGGCAAAGATAATGGATTTTCAGTTCATTGTATCCTCGCGCACATCTTTTGCTGTTACCTCGTCCATACAACTCGTCATGCTTACTCTATTATAAATATTTTTTTTATTCTTCCGTCCTTCATAATTTAAGTCATTTAGTCGTGTTAATGCTCATTTCTTATTCTCAAACACTGAATATTCTTTCAGTTCGTATTTTCCTAATGTGCTCATTCCTTATTATGTCATGCATTATTTCCCCACACATTTTGCTAAAAAATCCTTATGTTGGGACTAAGTTTCCATTATGAGTAGCCACTTTGCTTGTTTTGAAATGTTTTCACTCCTTGAAAGATAACCCCGGTGAAGTTATTTATATGGCGTTCACAAATTGATGAATTGAATTAATGTTAAGGAGTTTGTTAGACTTTATTTTGAAAAAGAGTCTTAAATTTGTGAGTCTGGATGATTTATTCGCTATAGTAATAGAAAACTCCCAAGATCGGGTGGTTTTGCTGTTTATTACGGGTCCTTGTCCATCGACTATTTTTGCTATGCAAAGCGGACCGTTATAGTGACGGGCTCGTGATTTTAGATGGAAAAATAATGTATAAATATATATTATAATTCCATCATATGTGCACAATGGTCTCTTTTCGTCATGGTGGACTAACGGTACAGTAGCACCCAATATATCGCACCCCATTTTATACACTTTAATTAACGATACGTTCGGCTTAACTGTTGACCTACCAACTTCCAAGAGTAATTTGTTATTCCCGAATTTTAATACTCTTAAAAGATAATCGAAAACTACCACACATTTCAAAATGTTTCTTAGTCATTTTCTTTTGATTGTCATCCTATTTCATCTCCACACCCCCTATTCTTAGTCCAAATTATATTATAAACTACACATATATCTAACTTATTTTTTATCAATGGTTTGTTCCTTTGAGATTGTAAAGGATATGATTTATTATATTGCCCTAAAATTTGTTGGTTTTAATAAATAACTTTTAGGAAATGAACTCGTTAGGCGTATTATGTGTATAAATTATTCAAAATAAGCAATTGTATTACAATATGTTATTACACTTTTGTGGTTTATTGTTACTTGGTAATCTCTTATCATAAGTGAAAACCAGAGTGTAAATATTTTCAATAAATCTGATTTACAACGGAAATCGAACCCACATCAAACCTAACCGCACAGACGTTTTACTTACTACGTTACGGAGGTCATCTGTTAGAAACTGAGATAAAAAGATTTTTTTGTGTACCTCCAATACAAATACAGAAACAGCCCTGTACTTTTAGCCTTCCAGTATGTACAGGATGGCAGGTGCATGGACGCTGGACTGCGGCAGACACAATTAAAGTAAGTCCGAATGGAATACTGACTGCCTCTGCTATCGTCAGCGCTGCATCTCTCTGTTTCATCGGCATCTCCATCGGTCCCCCGCTCCTGATGCAGATCATCTACCCTTTGGCGGCTGCGGCGAGAGGAACTTTATCAGACACTCTGCAGCATGGAAAATTAGGCTCAACAGTAATGCCACTAGCCAGAGACATAACCTGATATAATTACAATATTTTTTAAATTTATAATAATTAATATAACATTACCTTAAAATAATTTACATGTGATTATTCAAGCTGTCATAGAGCTTTGGGGTGACTTGAACTTTTTAAACCTTTTGACATTGTTTATTTGTTTTTTACTATTAATATTATTGTTAATAATTTGCCTTAAATGAAGTTCCGTGTGATTATTTAAGTTGTCATGGAACTTTGGGGTGGTATCTTCTTTTTAAACCTTCTGACATTGTTTATACCGTTAAGATAACGTCTTCCATGGCTATGTAGCAGAATGTTAATTTTCCACCGATTTCGACTTCTCCTCGTTCTTTCATTATATACTCATACATGTTTACATACATATTATAAGTATATTTAACAAAATCAGAATGAAAAATAATACAAAAGAAAGTTTACTTATTCTATATAAATAATTTATTTTGATTACCAGTTAAATTACACCTGGTTTGAAAAATTCTAGATGTTCCTTTTGTGGATTTTACCCACTTTTTTGTTGGCATTGTGGTGCTTTCAAAGATTGTATATTATGTTTTTGCTCAATGTGCCACATTGAGGAAGGTTGAAAACTATATATTTTTACTCAATTTGCCTCATAAATGAGACAAGGACTCCGACAGTATTAAAATTAAAATAGTAAAATCCTGTGAACATAGTTTACTTTTTGATTGATTTTGTGAGACTTCAGTCTATTTAGCTTGGTATATATTCAAGATGACATGCCATTTACTTATTTAGGAACATATCAAGTGACAGTTGTCTTAGAATAGATTGACGAAAGTATATACTCGTATTTTAACATATTGCACCCATTATCTTTTCGAATTATTCAAATTTTAAAGTGATATTTTAGCCTTATTAACTTTAGTAATAAAAAATATAAAAATATCAAGAGAAAATAATATACATTTAACAAAATAAAATCAAATTTAAAATGCAAAAATAACAATATTTGAACTTAAAATATTAATACAGAAAACTGTACTTGAACCTACGTTTCAAAAAAATAACAAACATGGATTCAGTTTTGAGGCTTTCGTGGATCTTCGCATCAGTTGTATAAGATATTTCGAAGTGTTGTACCGCGTCGTTCGGTTTATGATACCGACGTTTCGTAAAAAGTTGTAGTTTTTATTTTCAGAGCTTGTTTGCAATAAATTGTAATGGTGAAGTTGATTATAAACAAACGATGAAGATAAAAAATGTAACTTTTTAAAAACGTGGCATCATGTCTGACCACGCGGTACACAAATTCCGAAATATTTTATACAACAAATATAGTTTTATCATACGCGCTTTAGCGAAATATTATAATTAGGAAAATAATTTTGAAACATCAATCCTCATTGATTAAAATTGACACAAATTCTTCATAGTAGCCTTAAGACATTATTTTACAATTTAGTTATCAATTTATTATTTTTTTAATATATTTGAAAACATGTTACGTTATTCTAGCTACTAATCCAAAAAAAATTAGTACTAATGGTGATATTGTATCCAGCCACCACTTGTTCCATGGCTTTTGTAGTCCTAAATAATCCAACCATATACAGTGTTTGCAGAAGAAAATATGCACAATATTAAGCATTATTCGATAAAGAAGATTATGGCTTTACATTCCATGTAACAAGTAACACTGGTACCTGAAGACATGATGGCGCATGTGATGGTGTGTTACATGGTTGCAAAACACGCCATGGAATACAGAATTAACGCGATGTACATGTGTTCAGTGCTGGTGGTTTTCCATTCAATGCCACTATTTGCAAATTCTTGTTGTTTTTACTGATATTTTGACCACGTTTTAATGAAAGGTGGAACTGATGGCTTAAAGTTTTTTTGTTTTCACTTTGGCATCGATCAGATGACATTCCTGAGGAATCATGGTAGATCAGGCAGTATGATGATAGGCAGTCCCTCTTATTTAAGGATGATTGTCGGTCATCCTTTTTATAAATTACTTTGTTTCGTGTAAGTTGTTATACTTCAGCAATAATACATGACAGATCAAATTCTTTTTAACACAATAAAAAAATCAGTTTTAGCAAATTTATATAGTGCTTTTTTTGTTGCTTAATATTGCTCTTCAAATGTGTGTCAAGTAGCTAATAATGTGTAAAATAAAAAGTAGTTTAGTATTAAATCCATCGGACGCCAAACCCGAGATAATTAATTGTTTAATTGCTAACCATTAGACCACGACGCCGATTGACTACAATCGAGTATAAGAAAACGAAAAGAAGAATCTATGGTCTTAAATACTCATGGTCGAGTGCTATTACCTACTGATTTTGGGTTCGATTCGCAATGGTGGCCAGACGAAATTTTCCCTCTTTTCACATATAGGCTTTTTGATATATTTTTAGATAATTGGAATATCCAAATGGCAATCAACCATTGGTTGTATGTACTTAAAAAGCGTAAAAAACAATTACCAATGATAATGTTTAAAAGGATGATGGAAAAATACTTCGCTGAAGGGAATGATCGTCATGTCGCGTTTTCATATTGTATTGATAATATTCTCTATTCTCTTTTTTATTCGCCGAGTTCTTTCGTTGAGTCTAATAAATTTATCGATTAAACTATTATTCAAAAATTAATTTGAATTTGTACATTTATAAATTGATTTCTAGCTTTTAAATCATAAATGCGAACTGTATGGTCACCGCATCTATGAACTATTGCAGAATGTATCAAATATGTATATTAGGTCAGCAAAATAGAATCTTGCTGCATTTTATTGTAAGTAGGTGATGCAGGTCTTGTAGGGCTATCGATTCGTTAGTATTCTATTATTGCGTGATGGTACAGAAATGCTATTTTTTTTTCATAAATTTGACTTACACTAAGATGCACGCAATACCGAAATAATCATGATCCATTGATTGTTTCTAAAAATCATTTAAAAATATAAAAAGATTAGATATGTATATCGATCATATTGCACGATATTTTTATATTTTTGCATAAAAAATCAACCTACCGTTTAAAATCGTCTGATGCAGCCGATGACCCTGATTAGGAGTTGAAATATATTGTAACTTTTTTCGATAATACTATAATTATAAAATAAAACTGATCATTTTTAAGCACTTGATTCAACAACGTTAGAATTCGCCTTTGGATTTGGCTTGCTTTAAAAAATCAGTTCAATTAAATTATGTATTTTTCATTTCAATGATCTAGTGTGCTCCTCTTCCTTTCTGTTTCCTAATCCTTTTCTTCTTTCCTAATCTTTCCTAATTTAATATATTTTTTTTATCTAAAAGTACGAGTATTTTGCTACTCGAAAATTATCAGTTGTCATTAATTTTTATAACATTTTCTGGTTGGTTGATAGAGATTGCCATATAACAATAAACTCACCCGATTGTTCTTTGTACAATGAAAGTGCCATAAATAAATAAAATAGACTTAAATTACTTCCAACTAAGCACCGCATCGTTCGTTTTATGTACGAACTTCGTTTTACGTATTAGCTGAATTAGTTTAAAATAATATTTTTTCAATAACTTTGGTTCAGTGAAAAGATATTGGAAAAAGGTATACAAAAATATCATGCAGTAAACAGTTAAGTTTTTGAACTTATTTTCCATTGATGCTTTTCGTGTGAAACGTGTATTGTTATTGATTTTTGAAGTGAAACTTCTATAGGCGTGGTAGGGCAAATTGGCCTGAACGTCACGAAAAGTGAAACGGTGTATTATATTATTATTAAATTAATATTTATTATTATTAAATATTTTACTAATTAATAATTTATTTTTAATTATTTTAATATTAACAATTATTTATTATTAATAATTATTAATATTATTTTAATATTATTAAGTGTATTATATTATTATTAAAATTATTAAGTATTATTGAATTTATTATTAAAAATTAAAAAAATATTATTTTGTGTTATATATTATATTCATATATTTAATAATTTGATATTAAATTATTTTATTTTATCTAATATTTATTTAAATATATAATTTATATTTAATATATAATTATAATAATATTTATTTATTATTAAAATTAATATTAAAAATTAAAAAAAATATATGTTTTTATTTAATTAAGAGAGATTTTCTTGAATTAAATTCCACATAACCATTTCCTAACCGTAAAAAAATCGATAACAAATGGAAAAAAGCAACGCATAAAATCAACTTTTCCTTGGAGCTAAGAAGTTTCATTTCCACCGCGCGAGAGTTTTACGCATCTGTTTTATTTATTATCTTTTTAACGATAACTTGCCTTGCAGTTTAGTAACAAAGCTGTTATTAGAGAGGCTAAAACATAACATTCGTTTTTGTACCAAATTTCCAAAATGAGTTCGCTTCTAGACTCGCTTCTCGAACAACTATTACTAGAATCTCGCTACTTCGCAGCACTGTTATTTATTACGAAGAAGTCACTTTAAACTAAGCATTAAACATGATCAAGCCAATATACCAGCTGGACAACAGACAGCCCTTGTTTGAAGGGACTCTGTCGCGTGATTGTTTATTCGCATCTGTGTCCATTTTGACATGTCGCCTCCCTTATGAATGGCGATGCGCCTGAGGAGCGGGAGGCGGCATTCCTGGGTGACGTACAAAAAGCGGGCTCAACGAACCGGGACAGGTGTTCGCTGAGGAAGCAGAACTGGATCAACGCAGGAAGATGAATTGGAGGTGGTTTTGTGGATGGCAGGGATGCGAACGATGATCCCCTTTGTGCAAATGTAGCTTCAATCGTTAAGAAACCTGAAAAGATAGTCATTTTTACTCTACAAGTACTAATAATATCTAAAAATATTTTTGCAATATATCAAAACTATATACATTAATTTAAATGAAAAGTTTCCTTTCTTAAATACTCCTTCGTCCTTATGTCTATGATTTTCATTTTAAACACATACATGAGATATGTTATAGTAACAACTAAAATCTAAAATGAAAAGTTGGATGATTGAAAATGTGCAAAATTCCGACGTACTTAACCCAAATGAAATGTGGGAGGCATTGTCACAGACATGCATACAATATGCTAAGCAACACCTTGGAGTTTCAAAAGGTAAACTAAAAACTAAGAAAGAGTTCTGGTGGTGGTCGCATGATGTACAAAGGGGTATTAAGGAGAAAAAGATCGATTTTAAGAATTGGTCTAACTGTGATAATGAAACAGAGAAACAAGGCCTCCTTCTATTATATAAGGAAGTCAAAAGAAAAGCAAAGAAACTAGTAGCCTCTGCCCAATATGAGGCGATGAAAGACATATACGAAGAACTGGAAACACAACAAGGAGCTCAGAAAATATATAAAATTGCGGCATAAAGAAAAGAGAGGGCTTAATCGATCAGAACTTCTAAGTATATAGAGGATAATGAAGGCAAGTCAATCACTGAAGAAAGTAAAATATGTGAAAGATGGAAAGACTACTACTCAGAACTATTGAATGAAGAATTTCCGAGAACCTCATATCCTTCAGAACAACAAATCTTTGGGTCAATTGTAGAAATTACTCCTGCAGAAGTAATGTTGGCCATATGTCAAATGAAAACAGAAAAAGTAGTAGGACTAGACAATATACCAACGGAATTTTAGAAACAATTTGGTGAATGGGAACAGAATTGGCCGTGTAAGCTCTTTAATAAAATATTGGCCGGAGCCCCAATGCCAGATGAATTCCGAAGAAGCTTTCTCCTTCCCTTTTACAAAAACAAAGGAGACTCCAGGAAATGCGACAACTATAGAGGCATCAAGCTAATATCCCACACTATGAAAATCTATGAGCGAATTATAAACTCGAGAATAGGGAAGAATGGTGGAAATACATGACAACCAGTGTGGCTTCGTATCGGGAAAATAAAACAGTAAACGTCATTCAAACCATTAGACTCCTTGTCGAAAAACACCGTGATGCCAAGAAAGACCTTCATATGGTCTTCATCGATCTTGAAAAGGCATTTGACAGGGTCCCTAGAAACCTAATTTGGGCAGCACTTAGAGCACATAGTGTACCAGAAAAGTATGTACTTGCCATCCAGGACATGTATGATAACGTGACAACGCAAGTGAGGTGCACTTCGGGAACTTCACCAAAATTTCCTGTAAAGGTGGGGGTACATCAAGGATCGGTACTCAGTCCGCTACTGTTCTGACTGTTCATTTCCTGGTTAGTTAAATAGTCATGGACTATTTAACTAACCAGGAAATGAACAGTCTCCTAAAGATCCTACTATTTGCAGACAATATCGTATTTAATAAGTGAAAAACATGAAGACCTGCAAAATAGTCTGGAAAGGTGGAGAAGAATCTTGGAGGATAATGGATTGAGACTGAGCAGAAAGAAAACAGAGTATCTGTACCTACCATTCGAGAACACAAATGCTGTCACTCCCGTAATGCAAATGGATGGAGAAACGTTACCAAATTGTGACTCCTTTAAGTATCTTGGGTCACTCATCCATATGGAGGTGCCATGGAGGATGTGCAGCAGATGTAAGACATATAATTAGTGTGGGATGGATGAAGTTTAGATCAATGACGGGAGTTCTATGTGATCCGAAAATGCCAGTAAAGTTAAAAGGAAAAGTATACCAAACGATTGTCAGACCCGCACTCCTATATGGCTCCGAATGCTGGACGATGTATAACTCTTACTCTAGGCAACTAGAAACTGCTGAAATGCGCATGCTAAGATGGTCAGCTGGTGTGTCCCTAAGAGACAAAATAAAAAGCTCACGCATTCGTGGAAGCCTAGGTGTTACAGACATCAACAGCAAGATGGAGGAGAGGCGATTGAGATGGTATGGGCACGTTGGACACAGAACACCCGATCACATTGTGAACCAGGCAATATCCATGGATCTTCCTCGAATAACAACCAGAGGAAGACTAAAGAATTTATGGGTGGTGCAAAAAGATAACCTGATGCAGAGGCACGGCCTGGGAGACGTAGTCCGGGACAGAAGAGCATACAACCTGAGGACGAGGAGAGCTGACCCCAACAGTCTTCGCAGACAATGAGTTGGGATGGAGCCAGGGAGAAGATAAGATATGTTATAGTCACATATAAATCGTTCAAAAAATCTTAGCTACACAACTTGTTCGCATTATTTGACGATACTCATAAAAAAATATTTTAGTTTATTTCTCTGTTTTGTCATAATTTGAAATCTTATTTTCGTTTCTTTTTTTATCTTGTCTATGAATGTAGTGTTTTTTGTATATGTGAATATGGACTGAAAAAAATCTGGTGTCCCCACATCACGTCTCGCTCTCCTATTGGTATGGTGTATCTCGATTTGGATGATGCTATGAGATTATCCCAGGCCTTTTGACAACTTCTCTCAACTGTCTTTTCGTTCCCATTGCCTTAATGTATATAAATGTAATTTCAGTATAAATATTTTCATTTTTATTTCTTTCAATAACCCTATTATTGAGTTATTTGCAATTTTTTTAACTTTATTGTACATTATGTTGATCTCGTTTGCGAATAAAACCCGTATTGTATAATCTAAGGTTTATTGGAAATGCTATGTAAGAATACACTCACCAAATATATGTCAATTTTATATTCAACGCGTATTGAACATATTTAAAACCAATTATTTTCAATGAATCCTTCTGAATTAGTAATAAAAATACTTTAAAAAATCCCTTAAAAATTTCCAAATAATAAAAATTATCCAGTTAAAAAAATACAAACTCAATCAACAACTAATCTGTTTTAGCATCTACTCGTATAAACCGCCAGCTAGTGGTCTTTTAGTTCTCCCAAAAGTTAAAATTTCTGTATCGCCCCTTAGTACTCCTGTAAGTATTATTTTCTGTATTGCCCTTTAGTGCTTCTGTAAGAATTAATTTCTGCATTACTGTTAGTACTATAAGTATTAATTTCATGTCAGTACAAATCAATCTAGCCCTATTATTATTTCTCTTGTATTATTATCCTACAGCGCCATGTTACGTTTTCTGTGATAATTTATTTCGAAAATTTCGTACCATTAAGATTTAGAGTGTGCTAATCGCCTCAATTCCTTGCACACGTGGACACATATACGCAAAAGGTACCCAACCCACTATTGACTTGTTTTGGGGTATTTGGGGAAACATTGTTTTCAAAATCCACATAAATATTAAATTACAAAGAACTTGACAATATAGAGCGGAAGAGATAATGATTCGTCTTATACGAGTCGAGTGGAAGATATATGTTACTATTTTGTATTTTTTTCTTAGTGGAACACTTATTCTCACACGTTAAAGAGTATCTCATATCACTATTTCATTGTTTATCGTCAATTCGACTTCGACTACTGAAACTGCGCAAACCGGAAAATAAAATAATTCATTATTATTATTTATATCATATTTTTTATTTATTTTTTATTATTTAATCTATGTGTTTCCACTCATATCAAGCATGTTTTAATATATTATATTGTATTATACGTAAAAAGAATGAATATTTTACAAAAAAATAGTCTATACAAGTAGTTTAGAAGGAATGAGAAGTTAGGGAAGTCCTAGAAAAACTTGGCACGATCAACTAAATCAAATGATTGAAAAGTGAAAAATCTTTACAATAGAAAAGTATGCATAATGAAGTACAAGTATATGGACGCGGCAGAAGCAAAAGTTTTTGTGCCAAAATATAATGAAATGAAGATCTTTGTCTACTGCAATAGAGATAAAGCGTGATGGTTATGATATATAATGTAGCACTTTCGTCTTAAACAGTATAACCTGTAGATTTATTGTAAGATGACAAACTCTACCAATCAAACAGAAACATGTGAAAAAAGGCCATGTGTGAAAACCAGACTAGAATCTTACTGAAAAAAATTCTACCGATGGGAATTAAACCCGAAATTCCCGGGTTGGGAGACAGGCTCTAAACTAGGTCATGAAGATCGTCAATCTTTGTATTCGTTTTTGATTTCTCGAAACTCATAACTTATGTATGTAATGTATTTACTTGGATACATAGTATCACTTTGTATCGGCTTGTATGACATGATATTTTTGACGACCTCCGTTACCTATGTAGTTGGTAAAACACTTGTCTTCAAATTTGGGGGTTGTGGTTTCAATTTTTCTTTGGCACACGATTTTTTAAAAGGGTTCTAGTCTAGTTTTTATCTACGCCATTTGTAACTTCTTTCTGGCTACTTAGAAGAAATAACCATATAAGAGTAGCAATAAGCCTGCCAGGTTGTGTTGTATACAATAAAAATACAATACAATACTCTACATTTTTTAAAACCAACTATGAAATACATTTTTTAACTTGGTTGATATTTGTATATTCTTCGTCAATATTTTAAATTTACAAAAAAAAAATGTTTATATGAATTGGATCTGTCTTGCAGAAATACGATCATATACTGACAAACTACAATACCGATTTATTCAAAAACAAGAAATTCAAGCCGCGGCCCGCGTTCCGATCAGGAATTAAGGATTTAATCCGTGAATAAAGGAAATAGGAACACGGCTGTACGGCTTTTAAAACGCTGTTTCATATTAAAATATTACTTCAAGATTTTTTTGTTTTTAATTTATAAAAGAAGCTCATAATTTATAAAATAAGCTTATGAATAAAAATTCAAGGGGAATGATGTTTAAAAATATGTATGTGTTGAATCGGGATGCTAATAGTGAATAATCTATTATAAATTTATGTTTATTATATTAACATATACCCGTGCTCAAATAAAACACATTGAATATCCAAGAAACGTTGCATCAAATATGTTGCATATAAATGACGGTGAACTTAAAACAATATTTCTATAAATGCCACGAATTCAAACTCCACTTGCAGAAATATTCTTTTTTTCCCCGTCTTTCCGAGGCAAGAAACGTTTTCTCGATTACTGGAAACAAGTATATTATTTACCAGACTATAAGTTACGATAATGCTGGCTTGTATATTTGGGTAGACATCTAAATTATTACGTTATAATAATGACCAACTTTATGCCCTTGTTAGAAAGATGCCTGTATTTCAGTACGGAAAAATACGGGTTCGATTCTCATTTGTAAACGATTTTTAAAGGAGGATTTCATTTTTTTGTTACCTAAGCCTTCTTTTGCATCTTCCTGGCTGGTTGGGAAAGTGTACACAGTGAAATGGTGTAGAATTAAAATTAAATGGATGTGAATAAATCAAAAGAAAACCTCGAGGTAATTTTTAAAAACCGCTACCTGTCTATTTATTTATTTATTATTACACATGACAAGAAATATACACAATTTGCGAAAAAACAACAGGTAATTTGATTTGGACATACAATTTTAATGGATTTGGTTTTGTTGCCTTTCATTTGTCGTATCCCCAGTAAACTAGGCTTTTGCCTGTATCTCACTGAGGATATTTAGCATGAAAAAATAAATCGATACTTCTTTTCGATTTTTGATTACACAAAAACAAAACCCTGTTGCACGCTCTCATCAACCTGACAAACAGTGACACTCAACTACAACTGGAAACATCTTGCGAAATTCAACTCCTCACACATCATCACTCCAGGAAGACCAAAAATATTCATCCCACAATATACCGCACACAATCATAAGAATAAAAATTAAAATTAAAACAAAAAATACACAGAAACACAAATACAAAAACAACCAAAATTAAAACAACAAGAAGAAACCCACACTCACGAACTCACACAAATCCTTTCCACTCGTCATTCATCCTGAAAGCCCAAGTACTCAAAATCCTGTCGCAATAACAACCACAATCTATAGTAAGTGACCTACAAGTAGATACCCAAAACAACATATACACATACGAGTATGTGTATACATCAGTTTGAATCGTGATACATTCTCAAATCATAAACCATGTCGATTTCAAATATCTTAGTTTGTAAGAATTTTGTACTGGTTTAATTAGTATTGCTCTTGTGCTATTTTTTTAAAATAATGGGTTGTCCGTGGCTAGTCACCTTTACAGAACGGGTATTGTGGAGAATCCTGGCTGCGAGCGTGGTCTAGATGATGATATTTTTCGGTTGTCCTTATATTAGATAGATTTGATTTACTACAAGTCATATATTTGCCGCGACCAATGAATGTTGAGTTTCTTCTTTCTTCGTGGAAATTTTCCATTTATAGATCGATTGTTAAATTTTTGATGCATCAGTTGAAACTTGGAATTATCTAGAATAGTACATTTTTTAAATTGGTTTTATTATATTAACTCATATAATTTCATAATTTCTTTAATTTGGTGGCACAAATCCTCCTAGTTTGGGTGGATTGCCTATTTAAAAAAAATGGGTTGTACGGAAAGTAGTTTTGCATTTCTCGTATATACTCGTACGTGTATGTTATGTCGTTAGGACAAAATTTTCGTTGCTAACTTCATTTTTTTAATAGATTGTCATTATAAGCTTTATACAGGTTTTAAAACAAATCATTTGACAAACTGCCGAATATTTTTTCGGCTATTGCTACTTCAAATATATTTTTTCTTCAAAATATAACAATTTTTTAACAAAAATAATAAAAACACAAACAATTAAGAAATAAACAAATTTCAAAAACAAAGTGTTAAAAACTTAATGCGATTTCCAAGATCTTAATTAATATTATACAGGGAGCTTGACCGTCATATAGAGTGAAAAATATAGTCAAAAAATATAGTTCAAATCACATATTATATAAGGAGAATCTCATTTTGCCCTTTAATCCATTATAAGTTCTAGAAAGGAGTTTGCGTGACTCGTACATTGATAAAGTTTTTTTAAGACCTATATTTTTTATTTTTTTAATAAACAAAGTAACACATGGTACAAATATTTGTCAAGGCCTGTACAAATAATTACTTAACTAATCTTATTTATATATTATAACTATGAACTTACTTAATCTTATTTTCCTACATGTCATTTTTTTTTTTTTTTTATAATCTTAATATATGAATTCTAAGAAATAATGAACACCTACATACTACTTATAACTAGATAACAATTCTTACAACTAATTATTTAGCAAGAAATAGTCCACTCGTTCAGGCTACTAGAATAATCTAATAGTATTCTCTTTTTGTATTAAATCAAAGACAATATTTACGCATAAATATTTATTTATATTTTGTATAGTTTTTCTATTTCTACACTTTTTATAACATGGATTATTTTGTAAGGATTATTATTCCTCTCCTTTTTTGCATCTGATTTCGATATTAATAAACTTCGTTGACTCGTTGGCAATGCTATTTTTCTGTAGACTCACATACAGAAATAATGATATTCTTAGTTCATTGTTTCATTGATACCATCCATTTTTAGTTCTCCTTTCTTCATACATGTTGCTTCCCCTCCAATGTTTGATATTTGTTTCTCACACTTCTTTCCCAAGTTTTATTTTTTCAGCTATCATTTTTGGGTTTTACTTTAACATATCAAACATGTTTTATGTGTATTTACGCTACATGCTGTATACCATTTCCAACTCTAAGTTTAGAATATAAGGTAAAAAAGTATATATACCCAGGAAATATTCCACAAAGGCAAAAGTATAGATGTCCATGAAATATTCCACGCAAGAACTGACGAACCCTGCGGATAAAGCGAGTTATGTGGTGTAGGAAGAAAAAAACGAAGACTATAAAACTCTTCAAAAAGATAAAGCAAGGAAACAAATTGATTTGGCCTACACGGAGAGCCCTGAATAGACTGAGTAATGGTGGTGCTAGTTACAAAGTAAGCCTGGAGAAGTTTTTTTAATAAAAGTAGCATTGAATGGGATTTTAGTGCTGAGGATATGGATCACAACACATGATCTGATCAGGGTTTAATTAAAAGAGTGGTCTCTGTTGTCTCCTACTGGAAACACGTGGTCTAATAAACAATTAATGACGCCGGCACGGAAATCAATTAATAAATTATTATATCCATACCTCTAAACAGCAATTTTTATTTACTCAGAAGATATCTGACTCATGACAACCATCATCGAGGCTGGGCAGTCAGGAAGGAAGTTAGCAACATAACCAAGACGCAATATGTGAGGAAAAATGTAGATACATTATCGAAGTAGCCTTAGCACTTAAAACCGAATATTTTATTTTATAGAATATTGTTATTCCAACTACTTCAGGACATTTTATTGCTTTGTGAGTAATTTTCCTTTTTTTTATCACCAGACCTTAAGTCTGTAGTCCCTGATATCCTTTTCACACTTCAGTTTATCCTCACAGAAGGAGCCCTGTCTTAAGGGTAGCACCTTTTTCGTCACAATATCACGTTGAATTAATGCAATAAGATGTCGATCTTCTAATGCTGATTACGCTGTACGGGGAATTACTTTCGATTATAGCGTGGGCGGTTGTTGGATGGAACTAAATTGTATTTATGCAAATTATTGTCAATTTCAAAGCTGTAAAATCAAAATTCGTACTTTTTGCGTTCAAGCGTTGAATGCATCTGCCTCGAGATAGAGAACTGCATCCGCCGCAGAAGTTAGCGATAATGCGGTGGGATGAGAAGCCGGGCGGGCATCGCCTCGGGGCACGGCAGGTGCATCCCCGGGCTGTGAACCGGTGGCGGGGCCTCGCCGGCAGCACTCGCGTGCAGCCAGTCGGGCCAAAGGGGAGGACGAGGAATGTTGAGGGCTTATGAAATTGGTTTATGTTTTAAAAGAAATTATTTCCCAAATATTAATTTGAAGTAAGTAATTACTAAAAATTCCCGTTGCAAGTGTGAAAAGACTAAACTGCCGAAATGTTAAGTTGAGATAAGATATTTATATTTGTGAAATATTTCCAGGATTATTTTAACACAACACTTGTGTATTTTTGAAGCTGTATGTAATATTCCTTAATATTTATACTATAGTTCTTTTCTTGATTGATTTTAGTCAAAAACTGTGTATTTTTAACGTCAATTTGATTTGCAGTCTAATTAACAAATAAGACTTACCGTGGACTATACAAATTCAGCGACGCCATATACGAGTATCATACATATAGATAAAATTGATGTTAAATCCATATGAAGAGAATATAAACGTTCTCTCTAATACCAATGCCCTGTTTGTTCTGTCAGAAACACAGAGACGCCAAAAAACACCTCTATCTAAATTGGTCTACAGCTCGGCATTTCATGCCATTCCACGTTTACCTAAGGCTGCTAATCATTTTATCATAACTCCAGCGTTAAATATCTAATGATAATAATGTCTACCGCCTTATCAATAAATACCATATTCAATATAATTCGTTGTGATTTGTTTAGTCCATCACTATTTATTCCACTTTATATAATAGAGTAACCCTGCCGGTTTCAAGGTTTTCACCTCATCATCAGGAGAGCACAAACAAACATCAGGGGAGCACAAATAAGGTATTTTTTGTACTCCCTGATGATGAGGTAAAACACCTTGAAACCGTTAGGGTTACACCGTTATATAAAGTGGAATAAACAGTGTTGGACTGAACAAATTACAATGTCTTTAACGTGTTCCTCGCGGGAAGCACAAACGCCTGTGATCTGACGACAATCCAAGTTTCAAATCACAAATACTTAAAAAGAATGACACAAAACCGGAATGAAAATGGAACTAAAATTTAAAATAATCTTTATTCTAGCGACATCTCTGAAAACCTTGTCAAATAATGTATTAGTTTATGAGATATTGTTGAATAAACAGAGCGCCGATTTTTTTTGGTTTCTCAATATTTCCAGCTATTGCGTCACATGTAACGACCTGTCGCGCGGATCGAGTCCTGCGATGAGTCTCTCTTACGTAAATAAACATTACTAAGTCTCTCTTACGTAAATAAACATTACTAGTGCTATATGCATTTGATTGGGTGAGTGTAATGAATCATTGCTTTGATCGTATCATTCCTTTGTTTATTTTACGTAATGTTTAGTTTATCTCCTTTATTTAATGAGTCTCCTTAAGAGTATGAAATGACTATTATTTATTATCAGAAAATTGCTTATGTGTCATGTTTGCTTGGTGTTGTAATCAAATATCAGTGGTTCTAAACAAAATACGCGTTTAAACTTAGAAATTAAAAAACGCCGAAATTGTGCCGCGCACAGGATTCGTGGAATTTGATTTTTAACGCGGTGAACAGATTAAACCTTCACAGTTTGAATGCCTTAACTATAAATAAAACAATAAAATTCATTTTTTAAATACTTTTTAAGACACAGCACTTCGTATTCTGCACACAATGTTAATTATCACATATTATTGTGCTGCATTGCGCGTTCGTTGTATATAGTACAACCTGGCAGGCTTATCCCATTGGGAAATCTCTTATTTATTTATTGAACACTTCATTGTAAAAGCAATGTGGCGGGCTTATTGCCAGACGGCAACCTCTTCCAACTAACTCGACATAAGTAAATAAAGAAAGTTAGATGGTCGATAAAAATATTTAAATGAATATTCATGATTATGAAATTCATGAAAATGTACGTAATAAAAGTAAAAGGGAACCAAAGTCTTAGAACCAATCAGAAAGATATTAAAGACGACTGAAAGTAAAACCAGACTTATCACTTATATGGAATTGAACTATATGGGTCGGGATACAGGTGACTTAACAACTAAGCCACGTAGGTCGGTTCGATTATGCGAAGTATTAATATTAATTCATTATGTTGGTCTGACGAAGGGTACGGAGATGGAGCTGTAAACTTGAGTCGCGAAAATAATGTCAAATTAGTGAAATTCAAGTAAATATTGCAAAGTTAATAGTCTTATTAATTTGGTAATAAATTGAACTTGAATCTCTTAGTGGTTATCTTTAATAAACTCTGTAGAGCGCTTTAGTGTTATACTTGTATATACGAATATACTTTACTGAAAAGCCCTATATAAGTTATTATGTTTATTTTATTTTCTACGTGTGTATCAATTGAAAACAAACGACAAATTCAATATGTTATCTAAGCTTACAAATATTGTTTTGTCAATCTGATAAGACGTTTGTCTTCCAGCCCGGAGGATACAGGTTTAGTTCCTGTTAGCACCCATTAAAAAAATAATCCGGTCAGCTTCTCAGTTACATATTTCTGGTTAGTTGAAAGTAATTGCTACCGTTAGTAATGAGTCCGCCACAAAATTTTAATGTAAAAAAAATATTACATGTTATGGTAACAACTACTTTCTTACTTTCAATGACGATTTCTTTGTCATAAGCCATTGTGCCTTTGAAAAACCATCCTAATTTATTTTACTCGTGCATATTCTCGGAAGTGTGATGATGACAATTGTCTTTGTGAAATTCAATGGGTAGATAGAGCCGCCTGACTCGTCAATACCTTTGTTTATTGACGTTGAAGAGTGTGTTTATACGAAAACTTTCCTGTTCCATAGAGACATAAAGCCCATAAAGGTTTCTAGGAAAATAAACAAGACTTTATTTTCCAAAGTTAGATACTTAAGAAATCTTTGCAAGTCTAGGAAATATATTTTCTCGTGACCGAAGTTAACCTCGTAAGACTAGTAAAAATATATTTTCACCAATATTATATAATATTAGGAGTTCAGATAACGTTAATATACATATATACTTTATTTCTTTACGAACAATACGTAACGTTTATTCTGTTAGAATAATGATATTTTTTGTTAAATATGTGCTTATTTGTATAGTTCTCTGTCTCGTTTTTTTTTCACCAATAAACTATTTTCAATTTAAAATATTTCGGAATTAACTTTGTGGAACTCCATATCAGAATATTAAGTAATAAATAACTTTGCTATTCCACTAATTATATTATATTCATTCCTTCCTTCCCTTTCCTTTTATCTCTAGACTCTCTTCTAGGTCTGAATAGAGCCTCAAGATATGACGTAGAAACGCGTGGAATAGCAAAGTTATTTATTATTCAACAAAACTTTTTTTATTTCATTTGGTTTCGTTGTACGGGAGGCTAAGACTGTAATTTTTTTACAGCCATCAAAAGTAAGTTATATGTAATTTACGCATTAAAAACAAAATACATCACTTTTGCCTTTGCACGACGATAGTTGTTTATAGTAAGTATGCTGTTTGTAGGGCTTTATCTGCATTTACTTACTCTTTACTAGCTTTAGTAACTTTTTGCATATACTCAAAAAGTACCCTTTAGAAAGAAATTTGTTTGTTTATAACCGTTATATAAGTAATTGTGGTTTTTTAAATAACCACTCGGGGTCGATGCCCCGCGGTTAATTTTTTTTGCACCTAAATAAAATTCGCATAGTTGCGCACGCTTAGGTTAACAACCACCTCGTAACCCGGTCATTAAAGCTTTATCCCAAAATTAGTTAGCCCAGCCGAGCATTATACAAGTAATTCCCTTAATTTCGCAGCGTTTACGGCGTTTTGCGAGCAACACGCATCTAACACGCACGTGCTGAATGAAAAACTAACGTGGTTTTTATTTACTGTTTTTTTTTGCGAAAAAGGTACTACTTTACAAAATCCAATATGCATAAATTAAAAACTCGCGTATGGATAATTTACTCAAATCGTGCCCATTCTTATTTTTTTTTCATTGGTGCATAGTAACAGGGGATGTTCTTGAAAATTAATGATGAATGTCACCTCCATGACAAACATTGGAAGTAATTGTTGTTTATCAATAAGCTCGCCAGATATACCATGTCGAACCATGTACCTAAAAGAATAAATGAATAAACATTTTTTAACAACTCGAATGGTGTATATTACATACTTCTGAACGGTACTATCTGTCCATTGACATAATATGAAAGCAGGGCATGATTTCGAAAGTAAGTTACTGTGCTGAACATCATGTTGAACATTATTAGAGTAATTGAATAACTCTAATAATGTATATTCCATATATCTAAAATCTATTATCTCTTTAATGACGTATGATAAGAATGTAAAATATGTAAAATAAAACAACAATTTGTAAATTGAAACATAAAAACTAGTTTTGTGAGAATGGTATTATAGAAAAATTAATGAATAGCTTTATTGTGTTGTATCATCTTAAAACTGCGTAATTTTTGTTACTTGGTTGGAAGTGTATAATAGCAAATTTGTATAATTTACATTAAGTGTCTAAATAAATAAATAAAATATCACCTCAAAAACGCAACGTTTTTCGAATTTATAAAAAACAGATCAAAAACACTACGGAATAAATTAATGCGAAATAAGGCCTGAACGAAGAATAATATCACCGGCATCAGATAATTGGTATCGACTATGGCCGGAATTGATACAGGACAGAAAGCCCAATAAAGTTTGTTTATATAACTTTGAGATATTTTTCAAGAACCTTTGTCTCAGTGGTTAGAGATTAGAGGTGTTAAAATTACTCAGCAACGCTAACTACGCTATTAAAATCGTATGGAGCACATCGACCTGCAAACAACGCTCTGTTAAACTATCCGTTAGGGAGGAACAACACTTGGATAACTTGATGATGGTGGACTATGTACACTTTGGGTATGACAAATTTAAGGATGTTCTGCTGATAGAGACGTGTGGTGAGAAATCCTGCTGTTAAGCTATGCGATAGGAAGGACCAAAACTTAGATAACTGGATGAAGTGATGGTGGACTGTGTGCACTTTGGGTATGACCAATTTAAGGAAGGGTTCTACTGATAGAGACGTGTTGTGCAAGGTACATCCTGCAAGCAGTCAAAATTCATCCAGAGTTTATTGCTGATGATGATGCATAACACAAGTACCAAACTGAGAATTAGTTCACATATTTTTTAGAATTGTGATTGTTAATTTATATCCATATTTTTTTTTAAATTGGGACATTTCTGAAAAATATAAATAAGTTCTAATTTTGATATTAATGTACGATGTAATAGGTCATCCCTTATGATCAAGTATGACTGACAGACACGTTGTGGATGGAAGATGCTTGTGCGTGAATCGGTTTATTGCGTGCAAACTGTTACACTTCAACAAACACGTATTCATCACATATTAAATCCAAGGTTATGATGCCAAGGAGATTAAATTTCCTAGTCAATCAATCGACAGATTTTAATTTGTTGCGTCTTTTCGTTAGGCAGAGTTTTATATAGCGCTATTTATGTGTAATTTTTTTTATAATTGGCAATCAACCCAAACTAGGATTATTTGTGTCACCAAATTAAAGTTATTATGAATGAGTCCTCAGTGAGATACAGGCAAAAGCCTAGTTAACTGGGGATACGACAAATGAAAGGCAACAAACCCATATCCATTGAAATTGTGTGTCCAAATTAAATTATCTGTTGTTTTTTCGTAAATTGTGTATATTTCTTGTCATGTGTAAAATAAATAAAATAAAATTATGTGCCACCAAATTAAAGACATTATGCAATATAATTAAACGAATTAAAAAAAATACGATTCTAGATAATTTATAGTTACAGCTGATTAAACTTAAAAACATTAGCAATCGATCTACAAGTGTATATGTATGTTCGTCGAAGATAGAAGAAACGCAACATTCATTGGACTAGGTAAGGATATGGTTTTTAGTAAATCAAATCCGTCTCGCAAAGGAAACCCGAAAAATATATTTGTATTACTTAATAGCGCAATAAAAAGTTAGATAAGCAGCCTATAAGCTACAGAAAAACATAAATTAGGATGTAAAATTTTCTATGAATAATATTAGTCCGGAAAGGGATTCTCCAAGAATCGATTTTGCTCTGGCTTCCTTAGCATGAATGATAACTGAAATTTTTTATAACAGGAAAAATAATTTAGGCTTATTTATGCAGAAAATTAAATAAAACTATGTTTATGGTGATCGATCGCAAGTTTTTACTGTTTATTTGGATATGATAATAGTGAAATTTATTTCAGTTTTCCCTGTTGTAATATTCAGTATAATGTGTTTGCGTTCGGGTTAAAAAAATATTTTTTAAAACTATCTTGAGGATAACTATTCTTGTTCTATGAGCATTTTTTCACTTTGCTCATTAAGGGCTAAACTCTGAAGGTCTACCCAAACATCTGTAGTAGGAATTGTTATGCTAATCATCTTGAATTGTTAATCATTATGGATATGTCGGTATTTTTACTTGTAGACCTCATGCCGTTTTATTTTATTTAGTTGACGACATCCGTGACCTAGTTGGTAATTGATTAAATTAATCGAACACAATTTTCTCTCTCAGTCACGCTCTTCAGTATGTCCAAACTACCAATTTAGGTATGTTGAACGGTGCCATATGAAAGAAACAGTATTTTTAGTGTTACTTATTGGATTGGATTGGATTGGATTTTTAATAAATTCTAAAACTGACTACTTTTGGAATTATACTGAAATTGCAGTATATCATTATACATGCATATTTATGTTACAAAATATATAAGGAAATCACTATTTCTAAAAAAATATTTATAGTCTAATGTTTTCACAGCTCAAGGCTGTGTATATGAAAAAAATATGTCGATATTAAACATCACGTACTGAATCAATGAATCACTCTAATATAATGAAACATATAACGAATATATAATGTTACGAGACGCCCTTGATTCATAAATTTATAATTATTAAATGAAAATTGGATCAAAAATAAAAAAAGATTAAGGAAAAAAATCGCAACCATCGCCGATCCGCCTGGCGGCCGCCCAGTGAACTACTGAAGAAGTTAGCCCCAGGGCAGTAATTATACCAATTTGGCCTCTTAAACCCTCTTCCAAGGTTCGCATCTCGGATCGCCCATTTTCAGTCGCTGTTTTTTTCATACGGTCGAATCCCCTATTTTACGAGAATTATTATTTTTGTTTTGATTGAGAAAATCATTAAAATTGGTTAATAAACTTGTTAAATTGCTGAGATCTTCAGATTTTTTTCATGGATTTTGATGCTTGGATATAATGGATTTTGGCAGGTTTTTATTTAATCAAGTATTCATTTGAGAAAATTTTGTTCCATATATATTTAATAATTAGGTAGATGTATTTACAATATCAGACATTTATTTGTGCTTTATACTGCATAGCTATATGCAAACGACACAATATATGTTTACAATATAAAATAAAAATTACAAACAAAATGTACCAGGAAAATATAAAATTTAAATAAATGTGAATATTCTCAAAAAAAAACAATATCTCTTTGAAGATTTATTATGTACAAAACGATATCATTAAATGGGAAATTACTTAGGTATGTTATATATAATATATGCACTAAACTTAAGTAGATATTTTAGAATAATTTCCTAGTAAAATTAGAACTAACGGTATTAAAAATACTTACTTATTACGTTTATCTTCCGTCGATTTCAGGATTTTTTCTTATATATACGAGTACTTGTATAAATGTACGTTAAGAATTTCATGTATGGCAAGGCGAACTAATGCCTCAACTCTCGAAGAACTGAGAGTCACCGACAGATTATTGATAATATGCCTACGAGTAGTTATCTGATTCTTTGTATATATTACTCGTGGCCATGGAGACAGTTTGAAGATGCTTACAGTCAATAGAAACGTGGAAGGACGACCTACAAGAGGAAAAGTTCCAATGCGTTGGACTGACTAAGTTAGAGATGCAATAGGACTGCCCTTAACAACTGATCTTCAAACCGCGGAGTGCTTGGATGCATGGAGAGGAGTCGTCAAGGGCTATCGTGGGAGTTGCGATACTCAGTGATAAACTACATAACAGAATGGATGGATAAGTACATTATTTTTACTACATTTTTTACGAAATGGTTCATGGTTTATACCTCACCGCGCTAACAAAAAGGAGACTCTAGTAGGGCCCATTTGTGCGTATCATACACAATTCAACCCAATCAAAATTTTATCATATTCAGAGTGCACCACGTCGTAGACATACTCCAGAGTCTTCCGGATTAAATATATCGTAGAATGCTGCCTACTCTATGCGTTTCCTAGAAGCATACAGGAGCTACATAAGCTAAAATCAGATACTGTGACCTAGCTAAGGAAGACACATTTTAGTTGAGGACCGTGGGCATAAGGAAAAATACCTTTATTAATGAGCTCCACTTTTTGATAACATTTGTCTTATCGTTGATAAACATTTTGTTTTTTTTTGTTTCATTGTAATCATCATCTTGTGTTTTTCTCAGCAGGATAAAGGCCTACCCAATTGTTTCCACTCTTCTCACGAACCAGTCTCTAGCATCCAATTGCTCCTTGCAATTCTCTTCTTATTTCTATCAGCGTCTTCCTGGTGATCTTCATGACGCACATTGTATTATATTACGCTTTCGTTGTATACAGTATAACCTAGCGAGTTTATTGCCATGTAGCATTCCCACTAACCACAAAAATGTAACAGAAGCCTTTAGTGAAAATCAGACTGTAATTAATCCATTAAAAAAATGGATTTCAAAAGGAATCGATCCCGTAACCCCCGGGTTTGAAGAGAGGCGTCCTACCAACCAGATCACGGAAGTCGTCCGAGTTGTTGTACTCGTACATGGGCGTCATTTCAGAATTAATTTTATTCAAATATCTTTGTCCATTCTTGCGATGTGCGCAGCCCGCAAACTCAATTCATTGCTTATTACTGTATCATTTGTGTCTATAAGATCATATTTTTTAAATTCCAACAAATATAATAATCTTTTTGTAGACTTCGAATAAGCAATCTTTATATTCTAATATTATGTGTAAAAACAAAAGCTTCTCAATTTCGTGCCGAGAATAATACTTTTTACTTCTACTGATAATTTTCTCAATAGTTTGAGAATCATTGTTTATTCAGATAGGATCTCTCGATCGATCATTTTCAATATATCCTTATAATTTTAATGAATATTCATACCCAACATTTAATTATCTTAATAAAGAATTCGGGGTGCATATCTACTATGAAATAATTCTGTAGACGGTGCCGACAAATTTTGTTTTTTTTTATAAAAAAGGACTTCATGTGCTCTATAACAAACACGGTATTAGAGGGTCTCAGGTCCGACATGTTTTTACAGGCGCCAAATAAAAAAAATCTAAAGATTTGAAAGTAAGACCAAAGAAGGTACGTTTGATTTGCAGAAACAGAAAGATGTCGAAGAAATTTAAAAAATTGGTGAAAGAAGTAGCTTCGATGTCGAGGAGGTGATATATACATATATGCAGTAATAGATATATGTAATATTTCTGATTTATCATATTTTTTTATATATGATACAGATACTTCGATATCTAATATTTTCTTTTTGAATTGTGTATCATAATTCACTTGGTCTTATAATACACTTTCTTCCTTAATAATTTAGATAGTTTTAAGAAAAAGGCGAACTGTTAAGCCTAAGTACAAAACAATGCAAAAAACACCAGTTTGTGGATACTTTATTAGGCATGGCCTGTGACGAAGTGGTCTTATTCATTATCCACAAATTTCATATATTTGTCCTAAATGCTAAAACGCTCAGCTAAAACAATTCCACTCTGCATTCAAACCCTTACACACATAATCCCAAGTTATTGTCACATACATAACTCCAACCGATCACAATCCAAACAACTATGAGTACATTAAAATCATACCCAAGAATTTCTCATCACACGCTCTACAGTCGTATCAGTCATTCACTCACCTTTAGATGTGGAATCACTCATTGCTCTTCCCCTTCTTCTTCTTCTCAGTATCATGTCAGGTCCCCCCCAACGTTGATAATCACTTGAGAGTGGACATATTTTTCCCCGGCAGCCCGAAAAAGATCACCAATGCCCCTTATGCCAGTCCAATCACGTATATTGCGGAGCCAGGAGTATACAGTCTGCGATTAGGGAGTTGAAACCATGTATTTACTATCATCATATTATGTTCCTCACAGAACTCAAACAGTCTGTCTCCCCTTTGATTGCTCTGTTCCCAGTTACCAACTATATTAAGTCGGCGACCTTCTCCTATTTTTGCATTAAAATCGCCGATGATGAGATTTACATAATCGCTCTTTAAAGATCGAAGGATTTTTTCAATATCTTCATATAATTTCTCAACTTCATCATCATATCTTGCTTCCGCAGTTGGAGCATATATTTGTACAACGTTGATGTTAAATAGTTGACCTTCGAATTGCAATAACATAATTCTATCTGATATTGGCATAATTTTTTTAACATATTTGACAAAATGCATTGGGACAAATATGCCTATGCGATTCCTGTGATTCCTATCTGAATCTGCACCACCCGAATAACACACATTCCCTTTATTATGACGATGTACCCCTGTACCAAACAAGCGTAGTTCGCTAATACCCAATATGTTTATCCTCATCCTTTCCATTTCCTGTATCAAGTTGTCTAGTTTTCCAGGAGCATACAAACGTCTTACATTCCAGGTTCTTATACGTATATTGTTCTTCACTATGTCGAACCGGGAGATTCTTAGCACCCCTGACCCATTTCAGGGCCGCCCGGGACTCGGGGCCGTGGCTTGATTTCTCTCCATAGTGATTTTCTGGGGAGGGATATCCAGAGTGGTTTCCCCTTGCCTTCTCTGGAGGATTTTCTGTTGGGGCTACCTTCCCTTAGCTGGGTGCATCCAGTTTTATGGCGCTGGAAACTCACCATTTGTCCACTCTCTATCTGCTATGACACTGATAGAAATGTCAGTGGTCACATTGCCCGGGGTTCGCGGGGCCTGAGAGACCACTCGTGGACGCTAGAGAGTTGGGGTTGGTAGTAGTGTTACTGGTGACATTGCAACGTGGTGCATTACGACATTTTGTAGAAGTATACTTTCCAGCCAAGCATACTCCATCGTAGCCCTACTATGCATTGGAACCCCAACCCTCTTCCCCTGTAAAAAGCAAACCTTATTACATTTTCTTTTAATTTGAAGAAGGAAGATTATACGAGTACATTACATTTCTAGATTGACTTAAGATGTGAGATAAGAAGTCCCGATTGATCGTGAACAAACTTTTTTTTTATATAATTATTGTTTTGAGCAAGATCCTCTCGACAGGTTAAGTTATTTTTTTTAAATATTTTTAAGTAAAAGCACATTGTGAATAATACATATATTCATTAATATTATTACTTACACATATGTTATCCAATTTTAATTATTAATCTCTATGACCGATAACCTGTTAAATTATAGAGCCTCCAATTCCCGTTAGACTTTTCTCGAGCTCGATCGTTTTTTATTTGGTTTCTCCCAGCTTCTCTCCCCTCACAGCCGCCAAATACGTTACTGCGCATTGTCTAAAAGCATCTTCCGCGCTCAGCCGAGTAGTTTCCGTGTTGTTAATCTTTCGCAAAAGTCGTGGTTTCAATTTCACAGAAATAAAATATATCATTGTTGGGTGACTCAGTAAATCAATTTTCATACATCGCCTAGGAGTCACGTACATATTTGAAGGGCGAGAAGACCGACCTGGATGAAGGCGTTTTATTCCCGTGTTCTTGACATAATGTGTAGGGTGAATTGCATTAAACTATGTTCCTTGCCCATTCACTAGCCAATTGCGTGCTGTCTCGAGCAAGAAGATTCACTATCATCATATAGACATACGAGTATATGCAAAAATAATCTAACCCAAAATTTACCCGTTTTGAGATATCTATGCGAACGTATCAACTTTTTACATGGGCTTACATGTAATAAAAAAATATAGTACAAAATCTAACCATGAAAGAATCTTAGTAGCATTAAAACATGTGCTCTTAAAATTAAACACTGTCGACAAGTGCTCAATAAATTTCCTTTGCATCGCCGTCGCGCTAGTCAATCCGAGAACGTACCTATTAAAAGCTGTGCTCATTGTTGGTACATCGAATTTCAATGAAATTGGATCTATGCTCCTTCGGTAGGTCCTATATATTTTCGGTAGGATAATTATATGTAATTTAAGGTCTTTAATACAGCGGCTGACTCTTTGGGACTTGGCTTACCGATATTGCAGCGCAACGTTTCGAAAATCGTCGATGATCCATTTTATTATTTGAGGCCCTTCATTGGACCCATTTAATAAGTCTGTCTTAATAAGACCTCATACCTTTGAGCCCCTCTTATTTGTGGGCGCGGAATTTAAATTGGGAAACCTACAGGTGTGTTATTGTAGCAAGATAGAGAATTTTAAGAGCTCTTTTTGGATAGGAAGTTGTAAAATATTTCACTTGATTAGGTTTTTAATAAATCAAAATTCAAGAATGTAGTAAAAAAAAACGTATGTATGTGAAATATCTGCCTTGTTAAAATTGCGATTTATAGATATTGTATTTT
The DNA here is from genome assembly GCA_949825065.1 of Odontocerum albicorne. Classification (NCBI taxonomy): domain Eukaryota; kingdom Metazoa; phylum Arthropoda; class Insecta; order Trichoptera; family Odontoceridae; genus Odontocerum; species Odontocerum albicorne. The sequence continues at coordinate 26,898,346 of OX463848.1, read as the reverse complement.
CGAACTTATTGATTATTTTTAAACTTTTTATAGAAGTTATCAATATGTCATGGAAAACTCGTAGTGTTTGGCCTTGAATAAGCAAAGTTGATTTCATGAACAAGCAGTATTTGCCCAGTTTATTCCTTCTCCTGTGGATCATCTTTATTTAAAAACCGTTTTGAAATTAAATACATAATGATTAAAAAACATAATCACTGATCGTTTTCATGAACTGTCATTCCTGTGGTTAATGTTTACAACAAATCTTGAAATGTTCAACTTGATCTCATTACAATAAATGTTTTTTTTAAATCAGACAAAATAATATCAAAAGTATGTTTAAATCGGACAAAATTATACCAAAAATACGTTAACCTTCGGTATATAAGTTGATTCGCAACCGTGTCTTGATCTGGAGTACCGTTTGATGTCATCCCTGCTTTCTGACGAAACAATAAGTTGTTGTTAAAATAAAGACTTAATAAAAGTTTGATGCAGCTTGTTAAAAACCACTAAGCAGTTTTATCAGTTGCTGTTATTGACTACTGTAAACGATGAAATGAACAAACGGATACTGTCAGCAAATTTAGAATATTTTGGTCTTACTTTATAAAACATAAAAATCTTACTTTATAAAACACTACAAATACCTTACTTATGCATCGGAGACATAACTTACACTTACAAAATGAGACGAAAGAGTTTTCGAAAGGAAAATTCTCAGCAGAATATTTGATCCAATTTATGGTAATGGCATGTGGAGACAGAGGTACTCGTATAACGAAATGCTCTTCACACTGTATGGCAAAACTAGAGTAGCAAAAGATATTAAACGTGCTAGACTGCGCTTGTTTGGACACTATATCGCACGTAGGAAACTGACTCTGCAATGGAGGCATTGTTCGGCAATCTGATTGGGCGAAAGTAAGTAAAAAGACCGAAGTTGGGATGACCATATAATGTGACAGATAAATTGGTATAATTAATTTGAGAAAGACGCTGCTGAGAGAGACATATTGATGGCAGAGAGTCCTGCAGTTAATCATGAGCCATCCTGTGTTGTAGAGATGATGATGATAATAATGGCAAAATTAACAATCTCCACTATAAAGCGAAATTATTTTGCCCAAAAAATATACAAGTTTAACTTAAAACCACTATTCTGCGGAGCTTCGAAAATTTTTAACGTTACAATTTATCCATTATTTCTGAGACAGTTGCTTATCAGTTATCAGTTATCAGTATTCTTTATTTTCGTTTCCTTCTGGGTCATTCTTCAAACATTAGCAGGTGATTCACAGGCTACAATATTGCTCGACTGAGTTAGTAGATTAGAAAAATCCCGTCCAGTTAGCAATATAATTGTTCAAAATTATTAATTCACTTGAAGATTCCTCGGTTTTACTTGACAAAATATCTGTCCATTGCCCCAACCGTTCAACAGATCGAATGAGCTTATTCTATGTACGCAGGAAGAATATAAATTATTAAATCAATTCGCTTATCAATAGATGTTGCTCTGCTTTCAATCGGGGAATTATTTGAGTCAAAAATGATTGGGCTTTCAATAACTGTATTTAAATTATGTGAGTATTTGCTTCGTTTTGATTTACAGTATAGTGAGCGATACACCGTGCTTACTTTTAAATGTTTCATTTTATTTTGCTTTCTCTGTCTCTTATCAAATATTCCACCTTTTATTTTAAATACTTAAGGGCCTGATCAAAATCAAGACCTTTCGTAGTGTCTGACTTATTTATGAGGAATTCTGATTTTTGGGAAGAGTTGACTTTATTTAAGTAAATATTAAGAATATTGTAATGAAATGCTTTAAATTTGTTTAAAATAAATTTAAATAGTAATTTTAAAAACATTATTATTCGTGGAGAGCCACATCACACTCCTATATCAGACCTTACTTTTCTTCTTATACTTAGCTCTTCTTATATCTCGCAAATTCTGCGTGGTTTTTCTTTTTTGTCACTTGATGGAATATTTATCTACACATGATAAGGCACGTTATTTGACAACCTGATCGAAGGATCCTGAAAATTCCTTATTTTATTTGATCCCGGAAAATGTTGATGGTCTCCAGATATATAACATGTCAGAATCTGCCACTTCACTGCACACTGATGACGCGACGTCAGAATCTCCATAATAAATCAATTCATGCATATTTTCATTATCTAGAGCAGCGGTCGCCAAACTTTAGGACTTCACGGACTACTAAATTCATTATTTTAAATCCCGCGGAGCACTAATAGGATTTTTTAGTGTTATTTTACACAATTTCATGTTAATTTCAATTTCTACACACAAAAAACATAGTAAAATGATGACAATATTTGACCTTTTGAAGGGGTCATTTCGCTTTTAAAATGCCTTAAAACGTCAAATTTCTAACGGGAACTTTCCGCCCCGTTACTGCATGGGAAGAGACGTAATGGTAAGGAACGGGTTAATAAACAAAAATTGTAAAAACAAAACAATTAAAAGATGGTTTAAATATACTAAACTTTTAGCATTATACATTTCTAGTGTGATGGATGTTCCGGCTTGCTTGAAATAAGATTATGAATATTTGGACCCAATGATGTTACTGTAAGACGGAGAACTGCATTTATTTCAAGCCGAGATCGGTACCGTGTTTTGATGGCTGTGACAGATGAAAATGCCTTTTCACATAAATTATGGAGAATTGAATCAGAATTTTCATCGCCTTTTCACTAAGCAAAGGGTATTCACTTTTTATGGAAAGCCAAAACTGAGGTTTTGATAAGGATGAATGAAATTAAGCTTTGAGAGTGTCGTCGGACGATAGGTCGATGAGGCTTTCTTTTAGATGCACGCTTAAATTACTATCCTGAATGTTCGCTGCAAACGGATCTATTATCCACATATTACCGTGTCTAAGATCTTCATGCAGCTAGCTACACGTCTTACGAAATTATCATGATTTCATGCACCTTGTATCGTTCATCCGTGCAAGTTACTTATTTTTCTGGGTTGGTTTGCTGTGGGTTAAAAAGTGCAAATAATGTCCACATTTCTCTGCGGACCAGCGAAATTTTCTCGCGGACCACCACTTTGGTGACCGCTGATCTGGAATAATGCCCATCTTCGAAATATGGAGACTATCGTTTAAAGGTTGTTATTGTTTAAATGTTTTCAATTTTTTTTGGCAGATGCCAGTAATACTCGTATGTTATTTTCTGGAAGAGGTATTAATCATATAAAATACAGGACTCGACGTAAATCTAGTTTATCACGTTAAAACACGGCATCGGTATTCAAAGTTTTATTTACAATAGTTTTGTATAATGTTTTATTGCTTCGCATCTAATTCTGAATTTTCATGTGTAATTTTACATTAAAACTTCACGTGTCTGGAATTAGTAACATATGACCTATATTATATACTAAAGATAATGCTTATTTTACAATAAACCGTAAATAAAATAAAATAAATTATATATTATTTATAGTAAGGCGGAGGTTTAAAGCTAATGTAATTTATTTTATTAAACACTGTTTATTCTATTTAATGTAATGGTATAACCCTACCGGTTTCAAGGCTTTCATCTCATCATCAGAGGAGCACAAACAAGACTTCAAGTTGATGAGGGGAAACCTTGAAACCAGTAGGGTTATACCGTTACATAAAGTGAAATAAACAATATTTGATGAAACAAATTACAATAAAATAATTGTTTTCAGAAGAACGGTTTGGTTCTGTTTGTATCGGAATGAACTAAACAGCGAACTAAATTATTTAAAATAAATAAAATGTTTTACTCTAATAGTGTAAACGCATCTAAAAAGTTTATTAATTCAGTGATATTAATATTAGACATGACATTACTTAATGCGATGAATCAATTAACCAGATAAATCTCATACACGGATTAGGAAAGCAACATTCTGTCGTGACGGCTCCTCCCACGATATCAGTTTATTATGTCATATTTTTTATTATCTTCATTTGTATTACTTTACAAATATTATTTAGTTATAAAATAATTTTCATCTTATAAATTAACTGATATCTTTATTCAAATTTTATTTCTCAACACAAGATCAAAAAAGTTTTATAGGAGGTGTGTTAAAGAGGCTTTAAGTGAAAACCAGACAAGACTCCTTTTTGAAAACTGGGTTTAAACGGGAATCGAACTCGCAACCCCTGGGCTAGAAGGCATGCGTTTTATCATCTAAACCACAGACGTCGGTTAAGAGAATCGAAAATATAATAAACATTTTTATGAAAATAAACAAGTCATGTAGGACTATACAATAACGTACTCGTAGAATTATATTTAAAAAAACCAACTTACTCGTATATATTATTTATAGATAAGGCATTAACATTGGGGCAGGTTTAAAGACATTGTAATTTGTTTTATCAAACACTGTTTATTCCACTTTTTATAACGGTATAACCCTACCGGTTTCAAGGCTTTCACCTCATCATCAGGGGAACACAAACAATACTCCAAGTTAATGAGGTTAAAACCTTGAAACCGGTAGGGTTATACCGTTACAAAAAGTGGATTAAACAGTGTTTGATATAGTAAAACAAATAACAAACTTAGTCGTCCCTTCAAACAATTTCTCAAAAACAGAGTTGAAGTTATCATGGATTTTAAGATGAAAAAAGTGTTCAAGATTATGATTGATTATCTTTTTGCGGTTTAGTAAATTTATCTCAAAAATATGTCAAATTACATAAATACAAACCATCACGCCATGTGCCTTTCGGGGTAGGTAAATAGGACAGCTGTCCACGCCTCATTTTAATGCGCACTGCTCTTATCTCCCCCACATCCAAATATCTCGTTATACATGCTCCCTTGATTATCACGCTAATTATCTTTCTTCAGAATTTCTAACTATCTACACTACTTTACCTCAATCTACCTCATCCTCGTTTTCTATTCATTTCAGACATACACGTACATATATATTTGTTTCGTAAGTCTTTTAATACTCACTCTCTAAATGGGGTCAAACTAATAATCAAGATTACCTTTTTCATAGTTCTACTTATTACAAACCTCTAACAAAGAATTAACTAGAGTTGTATTACACTTTCGTCGTATACAGTACAACCTAACGGGTTTATTGCCATATGGCAAAATATTCAACCAACCAGAAAGATGTTAAACATGCCTTAAGTGAAAAGCAAACTGGAATCCTTTTTAAAAAATCTGAGCTGCAACCCGCAACCTCCGGGTTGGGAGACTGGCGTCTTACCAACTAGGCCATGGAGGTCATCATATATTTTATTCGGTCATTTTTTTCTCTATCAAACATTGTAATACTAGATATTCTACGCAAAGCACGTATTTTTATCCTCTTATTGATCTTTTGTATCATCCCTTGACATTACTTAAAAAATCTTGTATTTCACTACTTGATTCAATGATTTTGGCACAACATTGCCTTAATTGGCACAAGTTCAAATATAATTACTGTCAAGAGTAATTCAAGGAACATTTAACGCAATACAGTGAAACGATTATTGATTCGATATTATTCTTCGACATGACATCTTCTCAGTACGATGTATCAATTACAAGACCCGCCAAATCGATTAGATTATCTACATTTGAATTCTTTACACCCACACCTTTGCTCCACATTTGTAGGCACGATAATCCTTCAGAATTGGGGCCAGAAGTCTCGACGTGTGGACATATACTTAAAACTAGTTATTATTTATATTGTGTGATATAATAGGCGACACCTACCTAATACAAATATGAACAATCACATTTTCATCGCATTGTATTAAAATTTAACCATCCTGACCTCGCGACCCTTTCAAAAGAGGAGGAGCAAAAGTGTTTTATCCCTTTTGTGAGGCAGGGGAGTAAAACATTAACATTTAATTTCTACTCTCTGACACAGAGTTATTTTAAAATGTTTGAATAATTAATAACAATTTTCATAAGAGCTTTTTTGTGGCAGGCAAAAGTATTTAAAAACGTGGTAACGTCACGAGATAAATGTTTGTACTCGTTATATAAGACATGTTGTATCGGTATATTTTTACAAATTAGTTGTGGAATCTTGGAACAAATTGCCCAATAGTATAGTGAGTGTTGTGACATTGAATTAGTTGTGGAATCTTGGAACAAATTGCCCAATAGTGTAGTGAGTGTTGTGACATTGAATCAGTTTAAAAACGTTTGGACAAGTTCCACCCATTATTTTTTTTGTATATTTTTTTTGTTTATTCTTTTAATAATTTTTCGTTTCCGTTTTCTTCATGAGCATATGACAATTTAACAATTTCTTCATGAATATGTGACAAATTAACTTAATATAAATACTGACATATTTCCTGCTGCTTGTCTTTATTGAAAATAAATAACCATAAATTAATTTAAATTAGTACTTAACTTTATCTGAAAAACTACGAATTTGTGTTTTCTTCTACTTTGAAATTGTTTTTGTGTCTCGTTTTTTTTCTTATACTCGTAGCTATCGTTATAGGACCTAAAATCATTATATTTAAAAACCTTTTGAAAATAGGAAAACAGAGAGAAAAAATTGATCTTTAAACAACTATTTTTTTATTGGGTATGTTATATAACTATTATATGCTTTCACTTGTATTTACTTAGTAATTTAGAACACATTTATAGTATTTACTTTAGTTACTTCAAACAAATAAGTATGAATTATTCATCGTGTCATACAATTCGTCAACGAGTTCATTTCAGAAACTATGTCTTGAGTGAATGCCTTTTTTTTTTATTTTCCGTAAAGTAAAATTATCGTCATAAAAATATATATATTTTTATGACCCTTTGATATTAACTCTTCAATGAGGTTACACAAGTTTTATTATTTCATAATGTTACTTAAAGATATTTTAGTAATATAATATATAAATAATGTATATTAAATATGAAATAAACTAATAAGTGTTTTGCACGACGATATATGCTGACTTCTATGGCATATTTGATAAGACGTCTGCCTTCCAACTCGATGGTCATGCACTCAATTTTCGTTGGTAGCCGTCTTTCTTTAAAAAAGGTTTCAAGGGATGACTATATGAGAATTAATCCGCCAAGTTGTGCTGTATACAACGAAAGTGCACACAACGTGTTATGATTATATTATTTGAAGAAAAATATCGTTGTTTTCTACATATGAATTTATATGGAATAACATTTTGAAGATGGAAATTCAGTAGGCAAATTATATTTTGGAACATAAACGATTGTGCTATGCATATTATATATTGGAAATAATGCAAAAAAATGGATTCCATTTTTTAATATTTACGTTGATGAAATTTTTTGTTTGCAAAGTAACCCCCCCCCCCCACCCCGTATTTTAGTAGAATTCCACACTTTCATTAACTTCACTTTAACCAATCTATAAATTATTTTTTTAATACTTACAAAAGCAGAAATGGCTTCGTAGTTTAACATTAATGACAATCACTCCTATCCATACAAAATTCGTATTAAAAATTGTTTGTCCTCCCTGTTCATTGTTACGATTTAAGAGAATATCCAACAATTTAGAGACTACAATATCACTTGATACAAATTTGTTATGCGTCCCATATTAAATCCTTTCTTTTCAACGCTGGCTTTTATAATATATTCATATGTTCTGCCTCACGCGCGTTTTGGTCAGATCTGGAAACCAGTAGCAAACAACCATTGGCTATTGTAAAAGTTTAGTACGTTATTCAATTTTTTTTCAGTTAAGTCAAGTTTTGGAATATAAGGATTCATTTACTTCTTACATACATACCATCCCCCATTTCCCGGTCGGGGTAAGCAAAGAAGACATAGCGCTAAACTTTCGTATTGCGTCGCCCGCCGTTGCCTCCTTTATACCTATACAGCTTTTCATACAATTTCTACGAACTCTGACTTTATACATTTCTTCTTTCAAAATATCATTCAGGTGATCCGACCATATTTTTCTTGGTCTTCTTCTACCACGCCTTCCACTCAAATTGGCTCTGTATATTTGTCTTATTAATATTTTTTATTAAATAATTCTACATCCTCAAACCATCACAGTGCTCTTCTTAATCTTACTTCATACGACACCCGTAAGCTCATATGCATCCTTAATTACTTCGTTCCGTATTCTGTCACATATTTTCGACCCATGTATTCTTCTCAATACACTCATTTCTACTGCATTTATTCGACTACACTCTATTTCCCTGCTACACTCTATTTTTCCTTATCCCATTTCACTCTCATAGACCAAACGTTGCTACTAAAATACTGTCGTGAGTTACGAGTATCATAATAGTAGATCTTGATTTTAAAATATCTGTGTTACTGTATGCAGTTTCTTGAAGCCATAAAATAAAAATGTGCTGGTTGAAAACACATATTTATGGGGAGTTTATGTGCATCATAATTTAAACAAACTTGCTTTCTTAAATTCTCATATACGAGTATTACAATACATTCAACTCTTAACTCTCCAATAGTTGCAATATACGATGACTTTCGGTTTTGTCTAATAATCCCTTCTTAGATTAAATATATTTGCAGCCTTGTCCCATAAATATGTCCATGATTTTAATGTTAATTAATATCGGAAATCATTTTCTTTAGAAAAATATTTTTACATCATCGAATTGCATTTTTCGCATATTTTTTTTGCATCGGCGTTTTTCAAAATTTTGTAAATGGGGTCTAAAAAGGAGAACAAGCGGCTCTTGATGATGAACTGTACAATTAACTTAATACACAGACTAAATAATTCTGCAAAAACCCAACTCTAGTAAATCTATGTCATAACTCTACTCGTAATATTGCTCGAGTTAAGTTATTTGAAAATATATCATTTTTTATCCTTACACTCTATCTTCATAAAATCATTTTCAGTAGTTTGCTAAAAAGCCTTTTATAAACTTAAATAATTGACTTACTAGTGTGATAGTCGTTGTCCATCACTAGGCATACAAGTTATAAAGTTTTTGAATAGTACTTATAACAAAATCACAAAAAAATACATTGCATTAAATGATTAAACTTCTTAACCGCTTAATTAAGTATTCATCTCTTTTATTAAGCTCTATTAAACTTTATTAATAAATTTCAATTGTTATTTTTGTCATCGAATACATACGAACATGTAAAGTACATATTATTGTTGATTGACTCAAGTATTCATCAATCCATGAATAATATGATTCATTTTATTTATCAACCTTTTATTAGTATATTTACTTATCTGTGCACTTATGGGTCTTTGATATTCCTTGTGTCCCCACTAGAGTACTTGGTGTCTTTGTAATCCAATTTTTTGTATATTTACAATCTGCCATTTGGCTGTCACTTCTGCAAATAATGAAGTTTTATATAGCAATAGCATGTATCATTATGAAAAAATGCGTTTAATTCATACGATTATGTTTTTTTAATAGATATATAGCTTTACTTTAAAACAGCATATATCATGCTAAACGGTGCGTTTAATTTTAAACGTTTCATTTTTTTAACACCTCACATAAGATAAAAAATTGATGCAGATAAATTTGGCCTTGCTTTGTGCATGCAACTTACTATGCACTGCCCAAGATCTTCATTACCTTGAAAGGTTTTTTTTTCAATATAATTCTGATTCCAAGGAAACAATCTGAATTAAACAATAAAAGTTGGCTATGAAATATATATTTCAAAAGTGATTAACTGTATTGGTGTGTAATCTGGAAGTATTTGTTGGAGATGAGCATGCAACAATGCAAAAAATGTTGATTCATCACACCTGAATTTGCGTACTTTTTTTTTTACTGATAAATAGCAATTATATGCAGTTAATATTAGTTCCAGGACGCAAGAACCTTCGTATACATTTTTAATATTTTGAAACTTTTGGAGAAACATAACGACACTATATTGGCTTGTATGGAACATGCATTTTCAAGATGGGAGGTAATCATGAAACATTTATTTATTTAATTGTTATCATAATTTTACTTTGCACAAGATAAACGACATATTCCAAATGACTAGCACTCGCAAAATTCACATGTAATTCTCCCATAAACAATGCTATAAGTCCGAACTGCCGCCACTCGTGAAATTTGAACGCTCTCAGCCAATAAAAAATGTATATTTATCGACACAGTTTCATTTAAACGTAATTTTAACATTAAAATAGGTATGATGCTTTTTCACATACTATATTGAATTGCGTTGTTTTCGTTATATTAAACAAACAAAAGATATATGTTGTCTGGGTTAGGTCCTTTTTGAAAATATACATCCATATTCTTTATATGGACGTGTAGTTTCAAAAAAATATTTTGATGATTTCTTAATATACCCAACTTGTTTATATTAAGAAATCAGCTAAAAAAACATTTAAGGTGACCATGGTTGGGCTTTGTCCTTTGTTTTTGATAAGAAAAGTTGAATAGACTTCTTCAAATTAAGGATACTTTTTCTTATTAGAACTTTTATAATAAATTATTCTTATTCTACAATTAACATTCATCTCCGTGACACGTGTTTATCTATCCTCGTAATTACATTGATCTCAACTAACTATATTACTCTTCATGGCTCAAGATACTCAACAGGCAGAATGCTTAATTCCACCTGAAGAGACCCTTGAAATAGGAGATAGAATAATTTATCACGGGATTAATGTAATAAGTAGAATAAAAAAGTAATTTAATATTAAATATTCTAACATGAAGTTTCACAAAGTTAAAGCAAAACTTTCTTACTTTTTCTCTTTATTATTTGTTAAACAAATGAAGTTTATGTTTAAAAAAAGTAAAATGTTATCAATATTTTTTTTTATCTGAGTATGTATCATATGCAATACAGATGTGTGGAAAAGGTTTTTCATCTCTGCTGCTAGGATCTCGAGGGTAGCGGCGCCCGATCAAATAGAACCTAGCTTATAATGTAACGTGTCAAACAAATGAATTATAGGGCAGTGCTCGGTGTGACTTGAATGAGGCTGTTAACTAGATGGAAGAACAACAAAGCGACCTCTCCCTTACTGCGAAAGGGGTGTGGCTCTAGGACCAAGTCCTAGTCCTAGGCTTGGGTCCCATACAATGCCGTTAACCCTATCAATGTTAAAAAAAGTTTTTTCGGTGATTTATTGCTTTCTATAGACAAATTTTGATTGTCCAGTACAGTGTGCCTAATTAAATCTTTCAAATTATTATATTTGACATATCAAATGCAACTAACCCATATATATGTTATGTTAACATAAAAAATATATTGTCAGTGTTTTTTTAATTCAATTCAATCTTTTAAAAAAGACCAACTTATTTTAGCAATATGCTTATTTTTCTTTCGTGTGGTATCCTTCAACTTACCCGAACTGAAGAGCATGGCTGGGAGATAGCAGTGTCTTCGACGCCCGTATCGGGCCTTCGGGTTAAAAAGTTAGTTGTATTTTTTTATCTTTTTCATCCACTTTTTGTTAATGTTTATAGTTCCTTGCATTTTTTTAAACTTATTTTTTATAAATCTTGTATTTTTTTGTGATTTTAACTGTAAGAGATTTCGTAATTAACTTTAAAGGGATTATATTGACATGTATTGCAGTATATCAAGTAAAATTAATAACATGTTTAATCACACAGAAAAAAAATATATATTTATTTTCATCTACAAAAAGTTATACTTATTAAAATATTTCCAAAGTCCATCTTTCAACATGCCCAAACCAGCTCGAAGTGTTTTTTACCCGCTGCTTCATACATAACAATAATAATAAAATGACAAGTACAAGACAATAATAAAATGACATAGCGCCGTTTAAAGAGCAAACTCTCCTCAAGAACGAAACTCATATTATTCATTAGTTCACATTCATCGTTAATTACTAAATAATATAAAGAATGTATATTGATACATTAGTGTGAAACCCACTTAATTCTATCCTGTCGTTCAACTTACTTTTTTGTCATATTCACACGTCTGCTCATGCATAATCTCCTGTCAAACTTTATTTCATGTTAATTTAGTTATGCCTTGTTTTCTTGATCGTTCCATATTCTTCTTTCGTACCCTTTATTTGTGCAAAAAAGAAGCATGTTCTTGCAACCGCGTATCGGTCGCAATACTACAAGCGAAGTTCATAAATTCTAAAATAACGTAAAAATTAGAGTAAAACTCAAGTGCTACAGAGGATGTATTGAAAAGTGGATGAAATGTAATAAACATATCAATTTATTTTCCTTCAGAGTTATTGTGTAATCTTCTATTTTATTATTTAATCTGGCGAGTTTATTGCCATGTGGGAATCTCTTTCAACCAACCAGAATATTTGTGGTTGATTGGAAGGGAAAATTTATTCGGTTATAGTATTGAATTGTTCATTGACATTGTTAATACATACATTTAAAAAATAAATTAGACAATTAAGAATTGTTACATAAGATCGAAACATACCGCTAACTAAGATCACTTGTTAGCTAGCTTTAAAATAAATTATAATATATATTTTTTAAATCCTTTGTCTCGCTAGGGTTAAGTAATATTTCTTTTGTTATGCACTTTTTTAAATCTTTAGTTGATAACAATACAACTTTTTTCGTCTCTCACATATGACCAAACAATATAAACTTGAAAACCAAAAAGAGGACACGCATTGTTGTCACAACAGCGGTGTTGAAATCGATTCACAGACAGAATGACCACCCTGAGTATATGTTAATGCAGGATAAGAGAGTTGAAACCTTCGCATCGAAATGGGTATATGTGATCGTAGTGCACCCTGTAAAACAATTAATTTAGCTCTGATAATCAAATACAGTGGTACCTCGGGTTACGAACTTAATTCGTTCTTTGATTCCGTTCGCGAGCCGAAATGTTCGCAATCCGAAATTCATTTTCTTGGGAGCCATAATGAGGGTTAAGTTAATGCAAAATATATTTTATATATACTGTATATTATATATATAAAAAGCAAAAATAAATTTTATCAAGAACAACGAACGCAACGACAAACAATGTTCACAACGCGCGCACCTAAGAACAACTAATGCGTAATGCGCCGTTACAACTAATTCGTGAGCCGAGGCATTGTACGCAGGTCGAGTCAAAATTTGTTCGGAAATTGTGTTCGTAAACCGATTTGTTCGTGAATAGAGGCGTCCGTGACCCTAGGTTTGACTGTATTGTATATGATAGATAATTAGGGATGGGGGGTCTCGAGAAAAAGCTGTCTACCAGTAGTGCCTTTAACAATATGATGGATATATGGGTTTTTTCGGCATGTATTTATTTATTTTATTTTATTTTACAATGAGATCACGTCAAATAACAAGTAAAAAAATTACTTGCTAAAAGCCTAAATCTATATTTATGAAAGCCTAAGTATAGAATATTTATTCACGATGGCATATTTAATCGTTCTGTACACTAAATAAAAGTTTGTCAATCAACAAAGGATTGTCTATTTTTCCTGTTAGCAATTTATATTTGTATAAACAGGTGCGTAAATCTCTTCTAACGCTTAAAGAGTTGTAGTATGAAGACTAAATATCGACTGATTGGCGCTCACATCCTATATTTTTTACTATACAGCTCTGATTCTTCACCTGTTACCAAGACTCAAGAGACCACTTCTCAATTTTGAGAGTAGATGCTTTAAGATGATGATGGATGCCACGGTTGACGTTGGCTGACGGTTTGTATTTTGACGTAGCAGCCTTCTAACAGAAAGATTAATGTGAGGCACTGGAGATGAGTAGGTTACGCGTTGAGGATGCAGCCTGGTAGCCTTCGTCAAGAGCTGCACTGTTTTATTGCTCTTAAAGGACCCGAAGAGAGTCGAAGAGTTGTTGGCAGGATGCAAATCTCCTGGCTCCGCAATATACGTGATTGGACTGATGTAAGGAACGTTGGGGATCTTTTTCGGGCTGCCGGGGACAAAGAGGCCTACTTTCAGGTGATAATCAACGTTGGGGGACCTGACATGACACTAGGAAGGAAATGACTAGACAAATCAGACGCCCATTCTTCACTATATGTTACGTGTACACCGAGACTACGAAAGGAAGATGTGCAGTCTCGTCCTGACATGTGAGGACGTTAATTGCCTAGTTGTGAATCAACCTGGATGGAACTGTATTATTGCGATGTATTGTATTTTATATACGCTACAATATTTCCCAATTATGTGTAGCAATCTCTTCCAACCAACCAGAAAGTTGTCAAACAAGTCTCAAGTGCTAACCAAACTGTAAACAGACATCGAACCCTTAACCCCCGGGAAGACAGGGATCTTACAAACTAAGCCACGAAGGTGATCTCACAGTATAACAACATCAAATAGATATTTTAATTTTTAAGCCGGTGATAATTATTAATTAGTTTATTTAAAAAATAATGAAGAGGCTTTTTGAAACATTGTAATGATGTCGATGAATTTTTCGGCACTTGAATATACTAAAAAATACCATATTTTACCAAATATTTACATTTACAATTTTATATTGTATATTGTATGTCTTCAAAATAAAAACCAACTTAAAACCAATTCTCCTCAGTCATGAGTGAAATTCATAGATATTTTTCAAATAAGAATTGTTTGTTTAGTACATTTTTCACAGATTGACCAATTAGTCCTATTTTTTAACCTCAAATTATCGTAACCTTCTTGATAAACTTGGCTTCCATCCTAAGATTTAGGTTTCGATTTTCAATAGTGGTAAAAAAATGACCCAGTTTAATGCAGAATTCGTTAAGGAGGTTATTATTACCTTTCCGCAAGCGGAAGTATTGGAATCCCTTACTACTAAGAACTCCGACTTATGTGTATCTTCTAGTGTTTCTAAGCCAGAACGCTCGATTAATTTAAGGTAATATTATCTTCCAATGTTTTCTCTAAGCCACGCTCTTCAACACGTAAACATCGCTGTTGCGGACATGCTAAGGAATGTCATACGAATTAATTAATTATTTTGATTACTGTTATGCATTTTACTTATTATACTTTTTTTCCAATTTTGTAAAAAAATATTTAAAATTGTCTTTAGGACCCGAATTCATAGTCCGACCTTAACACTAAATATTAAATTTAAGCTTTTTTACTTAAGAAATTGTTATTTAATATTAAATTTTGAACAAATTCATCTTTAACTTCTTTAAAGAAAGTAGTCACGTGGTTTCTTCCCCTCACTTAGTTTGGAGCGTATGAGGTCCGGTCCGACTCTTAAACAAATCGCGAAATTTAAGGTTAGAAATTAGTATTTGTGTTTAGGCTTAAATCGGGCCTAATATTGATTTTAATATCACAGAAACTGAAGCCTTTAAAATCGAATTTGATTTTAAATGTTTCTTGCATCAATTCAATACTAATTTTCCCTGTGATTTCTTTGTATTAAAACTATATATGCAAATGGATGTATAGGTATTAAAACGCATCGACAAAATGTGTTATCATTACGTTATTAAGAAGAAAAATTACGTCGACACTTCTTAGAACTACGAAGTCACGTTTAAACTACGAAGAAAATTCCGACATCCGTTTCACCGTCCGATCGACAGCATTCTCAGCCTACCCCCTCCAAAATCTACTTCCTTCCGTTCTGTAAAGCGTTGTCCCTCCTCCACTTGCTACACTTTTCTCGTAGACGCCCGAACACCTTCCGAACTTAACCGAAGTCTCGCTGTAGCGCCGGTGACGACTTGAATACATAAAAAAATAATAGCAAAACTTACGCATAAGTAAAAATGTCAAATAATTTGTATGAGTCTGTTTTATTTTTGAAATAAATAAAAATACATTTATGTAAAGTTTTTGAATCCAAATGTTATTCATTTGTCGCACGGTTACGGCGCTAGAGAGGTTAGACGACCGCCACACGCGGAAGCTCATATGTGAACCATTTTACTAAAGTCAGTCTTGCGCCAGCTTTTGGCCGGTTCACTTGTCAACAGGGGGGTGTTGCTCGTTATTCTTCGAAACATGCCGGCATAACTCGCGATATAATAATTGAACTATTGGAAATTTAGTAAACAAATACTAGTTTTTTTAATAATGATATATTGAATGAAATAATCCTTGTTTATAAACTGTGTAATAAATTTAATAAAATATTTACAGACTCCAAATCATTTTCTTTTTTCATAGTTATCTTTTAAAATTTTGATTGATTTTGTGTACGTTTTTTTGATTGGTGTTTGAATAAAAAATATTATTAACATACGACATTTGTCAACTTGAATTTGAAATCGATTTCGTGACAGCTTAATTTATAAAATTGTGCGAAAGAAAAAAAACACTTAAAATCACAAGTGTTTATTTCTAGTTTGTGTCGAATTTGCTGGACAAATATTATTAGTAATATTTAAGCGAATCAAGGGATCTTCTTTGGCTTCTAAAATGGGTAAGTTTGTATTTTTTTTTCAATATTCTAAAATATTTACACTATATTGTGCAATATAACCTGTACATATATAGGAATGATTTAAACATTACACCCATTAGAATATATATATATTGAATACATTAAATATCTGTTATTATTTTAACCTTTTCTATGATTTTATATTCATTGATTATTTTTATATGTATCTTGTTTACAATTTATTTATATTTTCAATTTATTGTCTAGCATAAACGTCAAATTTTGAAATGTCATTTTTTGAATAACTTGAAACTAGTCATTTAAAGAACGAGAGAATATGATATTATTTTTAATATATGTTGTTCTTTTTTATGTTTTATTCATACCTTGTGCATTTGAATATTTTCCACTTAGGAATTACTTTAAATTAACCAAATATTATGATTTCGGGATCTCAAGTACGCTCGCACAATTACGTTTTACATATTTTTACAAAATTATGAATGTGCTAGAAATCGTACAAATTATATGAGAAGCTTTTTGAGTGTCGAAGAGACTAAGGATGCGTGTCGAGATAGTAAACTCAATTTATTAATTTATTTATTCAGGTCCTTTGTACATTACAGGTTTCACTAATCCGTACAAAGACCAAACAAAAAAAAACATGTGTAAAACAGTGAAGTCTGGCGCTCTGCCTACCTCGACAGGGAAATGATATGTGTATGTTTGTGTGAATGTGTGTAAACCTTATTTTATAATTATTACAAAAGTCACAACATTCTCTTAAAATATATCGTACTGGTTAAAATGAATTCATATCCCATTCCTACAAACGTCATTTTTTAAATATCGATTTCTTTGTGACGACAAAAATATGTACTTTTTTAATTTTGTTATTCAACTTGTTTAGGTAGGCTCCGCAATATTTTTATTCGAAATTCAAAGCACCTTTGTATTATCGCTAACCTTTTATGGTCTGAACACATTAACCCTCTGTGTACGGGTATAATAATTGACTTCGGTGTACGATTTTTTTATGCAAATTTATTTCAATCCACTAATTTATTGGTCATAGATATTTGTGTTATGTTTGCCATAATAAAATTTTAATGGTGTCATCGTTCCGGAATAATTACAATATAGATTTGTTACACAATCCTTATTTTGTAACCTATAATGTTTTATTTGAAGATCTATTTTTGAAGTTCAAGATCGTTAATATTTTATTAATTAATACTGTTTGCATGCTACAAATCTGCTACAGTGGTAGTGTACTCGTATATTGTAAGATTTTTTGGAATTAATTTTTTTATAAAGTGTGTTTTAACTACTGAAATTGTTTTATTTTTTTATTGATAACACAATTGGAAAATAATAGTTCAGTTATTTTTATATACAGGTAATGATACCGTTTTCTTGCCCCAAATATATTTTTCGTTTAAAAATATTTATAAAAAATATGACTCATAATTAACCATTGCTTAATGAAAATTCTGTAATCATAAAAAAATTATATACACAATTAATTGGGCTTTCGATAAATACATTAGTAGGTATAAAATAATATTGTAAGTATGTAACATTTTGATTTCTCGTTTCCGCTTTTGCTCTTTAAGCATAAGGTAGTGAAATAAATATAAAGCCAAATACGTTTCTGTTACTGGAACAATCAAAGACATAAAAAAACATTTATTACTAATAAATTCGTAACTATATCTTAAGATAAACTTACACCGTGCTCCTTGTTTTCCTTCGCCTTATCCTCCATTGACACCATACATACCGTATAAAAAGAACTTTTACAAACTGTTCTATGACAAAATGTGAATTAATGTAATATTTTGTCACATTAAGAACCTATCGTAACAAATACTGTTAAATGTATTTTCAATCTGATAAGGAAATTTTATTTTAATAGCCAATTGGACAAATATTATTGTACTCGTACAAAAAAAGTAAGAAATACTAATTTAAAAAAATTACAGTGGAAATGTGAGTGGAAGGCGTGGTAGAGGAAGACCAAGGAAATTATGGTTGAACCAAGTGAATGGTATTTTAAAATAAGGAAACGTAAAAAGTGAAAGAAATCATAGGAGCTGTATGGATGTAGAGAAAGCGAAAAATGTGTCGCGATAGGAAAATTCGGCTCTTTGTCCTCTCTGCCTTAACCGATAGGGAAACGGCAAGATTGTGAGTAGATTAAACAAATCTACTCCTCATAATCAGAACTTAATTTTAATTAGGAACAAACATCAAAACATATATTTCACAATACTTGGCACTTCTTGAGAACATCATTTGTGGAAAAGTTATGTACGGGAAATTAAAATCAACTCTTCTGCTTTTTTTATTATCACATAGGAAATTAATTTGTTTTAACTTTGGTTATATTTTTCAAATATGAAATTATGTTTTACGCATAGAAAAAATGCATGTTATTGTGCAAATTATTTATTTACCGGAATTCAAAGCTAAAATTTGAAATATGCTTTCCTTGATATGGTATCGATGAATCAAATGTGAAACACGTATATCACAATTAAATTGAAAAATGATACACAGTGACGTGAAAATATTATCTTTTCTGTGAATCAACGAAATAAAATATTTGAAAAAATAGTGTAGAGAATATTTTTATTTCAAATATAGAATGTTTCATGTAAGCAAAATATAGTACCATTTCAGGGATAAGAACTTTATTAACGAGGTTTAAATATAAAATTTGTAAAATTCAAAATAAAATATTCGAAATAAAGTTGTTTTAATTTCTCTAATAATTTATATAAAGTTGGTCACAAGTTTCAGAATAAATAAAATCAAATTAAATTATTTCAGGAAGTATTCCGTCAATTAATTAAATCAAAAATACCTTTTTAACCAACATATATTCCTCAGGTATTTCGATTAAAAATGTCATGAAATCTGAAAGGTTTTCAGTCAGTCGTTTTAGTTAGAATAACTTGTGAAGCCTAATAGGTATTTCATCAATAGTTTTGGTTTTAAAAAACCTATTGGTATTCCGCCTGTCGTGTGAAAAAAGCGGCTTAGGTATTCCATTAGTCTTTTTTATTTGGAAGGCCTTATGAAACCTATAATAGGTATTCCACCAGCGGTTTTAGTTAGAACTTGTGAAGCCTAATAGGTATTTCGCCCTTAAGAAGTTCCGCCGAAACCTAATAATAATCGAACAGGGCTCGCGCCACTCGGAACAGTGAGTCGGAGCTATTCTCACGACAGATGGCCGATATTTTTTTCGTTCGAATAATTTTTGCAAGAATATAATGTTCATCGTCGGCAGTGGCGGGTTTGCCATCTGGGTGCACAAGGTGTATCGTTATTATGACTGCTCCTGTTATAATTTTTTTCATTTAGTTTTTGCACATTTCGACATGTGTTTGCCGTAAATATTTGCTGTGATTCCTGCGTGTAAATATTTGCCGTGATACACACACACTGCGCTGCTCTTTTATTTTGCGGTATCGATATAATATGCTATTTCCTCTCTTTTATATGATCTTATCGAACCGTGGCCTAAAATGTCAATATGCTATGAAATGCTATTCTTTATGCTATGAAAATAATTATGAATTTGAACTTTTGTATATCAGTATTTGAAGGGTCAAGTTAACTTTTTATTTATTCATTAAAATATTTAACGTAGGTATAGTTAGTGCAAATATATATGAAAAAAAACGATTATAGGTGCTGCCGGCGGAATTCTTTTTTACATTATAATTTAGATAATTTTTAATAATAGTAAATAAAATTAATATTATTATTCTTAACAAAATAGTTTAGCTAATTTAAAAGATAAATAAAATTATTTAGCAAAATATCGGTTTTAAAACATAGATAGATTTAGTCTCCATGTTTAACAAAAACTTTTTTCAGAAAATATATAATTAAAAAGAAATGCCATTTAATGTTTACATATTACATAAACGCATTAATAATGTTTTCTGGAAGTTGAAATAATTTTATAACCGTTAGGTATACGGTAGATTTAAATACATGTTTATTATATTTTTTAAAGTATTGAAATTATTCGTAATGGGTTTATTTATTACAAATAATCAAATTGTAGCAATAGTTTATATGACACGTTATATCTATGTTAAGATTCACCCATATTGAAACTTCTAATCACAGAAGTTTATATGACACGTTATATGTATGTTACGATTCACCCATATTGAAACTTCTAATCACAGAAGTTTATATGACACGTTATATATATGTTACGATTCACCCATATTGAAACTTCTAATCATAGAAGTTACATATACACGTAAAATATATCTAACACGCATATAATATAAAATTAATTTTCGAATTCCGATGACCAAGACGAGGAGGCGATTCTCAAGTATACAATTACTTTTAATTATTTTGCACCGTAAACTCTTTTAATGATTTAAACTGCAAATTTACTTACATGAGCAAAATAATATATTTTGAAATAGTTTTTTCACGAGGTTTTGTGCAATCATTGATATTATTTTTATTTTTAATAGACGATTAGCTCCATTAAACAATAAAAAGTTTTTCAGTTATAATCCAATATTCCGACATTTTCCTTGATCTCAACCGTGTGTTTTACTTAAACAAATGAACATGGTAAAGTGTTTATTTTTACTTCAACCTATAAACATGGTTATAATTATATATTCAATGATTTTCTAGGCTGTATTACACTAGTTTTTTTAATATTAAGTTGAATGATGTCAAAGCCATAAATATCCACACGGCAAAAACGACACATAACATTTTATACTATTGATTATCATGACTGTATTTCGTTCGATTTATCAACTTGATCGGTTATTTAGAAAAGCTTGTCATATCCCATAAAATTAAAAAAGTGTATGTTATTTTAAAAATGGTCTTCTGGTGAAGTTCCGAGGTGGTGATTAGTCGTTTAATGACAGTAACAGTGTCGTGTAATGACAGTAAACCACCCCACGGGCGCTGGAAAAAATGTCTTTAAAAATCACCAGTTTGATGATTCCTAATACTCCCATTTTATTGATTACTATTTCATATAATTCGCATAAACAACAGAAATAAATAAAATAATACATTGTGAAGCTGGACTAATCATATCATTATCCAAACATAAAAAAAATTTACTCTAAAAAAATTATAGTAAATATGTTAATAAAGTAGATTGTAATGACGGCAATGTGAGACTAATATAATGTCTTAAAAATGTTTTTTTGTATGAAGTTACTTCTTTTTTATTGTAATTTCTGGCATTAAATTGCTATCTAATCAAATTCAATTAGCATCATAAATCTAAATATCTGCGGAATGTAAAACAGAAAAGAGTCATGGGAAAATGTAATTGTCGTTTTAATTAAGTATACGCAGTGAAATTCCACATTTATATTCAATTCATTTCAACTGTAATAAAATAAATAAATACTGCTTTCTGTTTTCAGACTTGAAACTTATTTCACTCTTTTTCTATGTTGAATGCTAACGCTAATGTTTGAGCTAATGCTCTTTCAGATGATATTGTTACGTGTAACAGAAACTTCTTTGAGGGAGTTCCAAGTTGCTTCTATTCATTTTAACCGCCGTATCGTTTGGGTGATTTAAAATGGTTTTACAGATACAAATAATAAATTACCGTCTTCAATATAAAATTCAAACATTTGAAACGATTCACGTGAAAAATTGACCATTACCGCTAATAATTGCTCTCAACCCCTCTACCCAGTTATCCCCTGCAACCCCAAAAGCGATAAATCACCAGATCACTAAATATATTTCGGTCTTACTCAATAGACCAACGAAGCAAATTATTCGCAATACGAAGAAAAATATGCAGCGAACTAATCGATTTAAAAGCTACATTATGCTTATAATAGTGGGGGTGCATCGGTCGCAACACTAGAAAGGAGACGATACACGCTTTAGAAAAACTGTTTTTAAGGATCCGCATCCTAATACCATATAAAGAAACAATGATTGGTAACTCTGAAGCAATATACTTTCCATATTTAAAATTATACAAATACGTATCAATAATAAAAATAAAGTTAATAAGATATTATATAATAGTACGATCTATTCAAAATTAGTGCCAAATTGATTATTTTTAAGGCTACCCATTGTAATTCGTAAAATAATGGTGAATATGCAAAGATTTTTAAAACTACTTGCTCAACAGAGAATCCAACAGGAGAGTAATCCTTTAGGAAGTTCTGTCATCGATTCCTAACAAGACGCTTTCAGGATAGCATTAGATAGATGGAGACCATCACTTGAAGACACGAAAAGTTGATGAAAAGAATACCCGTATTGTTAAACATAATCATTTGGGTGTGGGCTGAAAAACATCTGGTGTCCCCGTGGCTGGGTTCGCCCTATATTGGTGGGGTGTATTTTGGCCGAGGGGATGCTATTAGATGAGCCCAGACCTTTTGATAGCTTCTGCGTCTGATGTAATGTCTGCAATTTATGTGTTTTTAGAAATGTTATTCAGGTGTGATCTTGTACATACTATGTTGCTGTCAATAAATCTAATATTTATTTATTTATTTATTTTATTTGCTACATGAGGAACAATATATAGGTACACTGTGAAAACTGTATTGAAAGGCACTCGCTCTATAAATAGGGGTGAGTGATTCGTAACAACAGGGTATTGCAACGCTAGAAAAGCTACTCGTCGGAATAGTGGGTGCGGATAGTTTCCAAACAAGAAAAAAAGATGCAGCGAGGGTTAATCGAGCATACGAGTTGGACATGGTCCCCGTGCCTGCCTGCGTCTTGTATCCCACATTATTATATCCCGACAGTGCTGTGCTGTATACAATATAATAAATCACAGAGGTGATTGTTATTCTTGCGCCGTGCCGCGCGACTTCCGCAGTCGCCAGGAAACCATCTCCGGACGCCCACGGGCCACGACCGAGTCGCGCCGCTCGCTGTCGGCCGGTGTCCACGCTGGCCACTACCAAACCTTGTTCTGTTGGAGATCCATCGCGATTGTCTGACAACAAGAAACTTCGGATGCAATGGCAGGACATGACAATTCATACAAGTAACTGATGATTTGATGATCGAATGCAATTGCGCGCTTCTTACAATTGAATGCATATGCGCAAAAAAATCCAACCCACGATTTATCTGCTTTGAGATATTTCGGGAAGTTCAGTTGATATGACTATAAAAATACACATTTTACGGAGTAGATTACACAAATATGTTTATGTATATTGTTCATGAATTTTGTCAAGGTAAATAATTATTTGATTTTTTTTGCGACCATGTATTTACTTTTGTCTGGTTACTCCTTTATTTACTTTTGTCTGGTTAGTTGGAAAATATTGCCACCTGGCAATAAGCCCGTTAGATTGTTTTACAAGAAGTGTTAAATGAAATAAAATAATATTTTTAGGTTATACTCACATACTCGTATTTATGTAGTCAAGGGTATTTAATAATTTGGGAGAAAAATTCTAATACGAGTATTTGATTTTTTAGAGTTAGTTATTTTTGGGACTCATATTTCTTAATTTTGAACTTTTAGTATTTTGCTTCTTTTTTTATACTTCTAATATTAATCTTTTAATTTAATTCATAAATCCTTCCGGTTTATTTGCAATAACATAAATCACAGATGATCTATAATTAAAAGTCAGCTTTTTAAATTCCATTAAAATAAAACATATGCTTTTATTTGCCTGTTATATTTTCAATTAGAAATTAAACCATTTTAGTTGAATTGAAAAACAACTCAATTAGGTTATATTGACATTCCACTCGTTGTTTTTATTGTTCCTTTCTCACACATTGTATTGTTTTATTATTTCCTTTACCTTTTGAGTCAAAGCAAGTGGGCATAACGGAGCAGCTTAGTTTTATAGAATCTCCGGTAAACACTGTAAAATCCTTTTTACGATCTATTCTCTTTGCGATTCTCCGAATATAAGCCCGTTTTCGGCAAATTCGGAATTTCCCGTCTCCAATGTTACTACACCTGCAAATGAAATGCTTCACCCATCATTTGGCCTAAAGTGCTTTCTGCTTAATGATTGGACCTAAATCTAGGACGGATATCCAGGTAAAATTCGTGGATGGGATAGATTTTTCGATACAACCAGTAGTATTGAGATATTTCCTAAACAGTACAGAGCTGAATAATTTATAATTTAATCAAATAAATGTTCAAAATCAAACAAATTAAGTAAGATTAAATTAAGACATTTCACATAAATAAATTTTTTGACTGTAGTAATACATGTGTATTAAATCAAAACGCAGTATAAGCTATTATGTTCCTTATAGTAATACATGTAAAGAAAATAATTTCTTGTTCTCAATACTATTTAAAACATACAAACGATTCTTTAAATACTGGCAATTATATTTTGCAGTTGACACATTAAATTCGAAAAAAATATATATTAAATATCGTATTTACAACGTTCTTGTTTTCATATTTTTTCTCAAACAATTTTTGTATAAATATTACTTAAAAAATGGTCAATAACTTATATCTCAAATAATTTGTTTCCATTACCTTAACATATAACATATGAAGTGTAATTTTAGGATATATATTTCAATACTATTTTGCTATCAACAAACCTTTCGTTATCATTCTATTACAAAATATTGTTTAACGGTTTGGCGGCCCAGACACACCTGGGAAAGACAGCAAAGGAGGCTGACTGAGAAGACTGGAACTACTCTAGGAAAAGCACCGATGAGTATGGAGAACAGAGCCGAATGGAAGATTTAAGATGAGGGTGAAGAATATGAATGCATATTGTTTGAGTGTACTGAAGAAGAAAGAAGAAAATAATATTTACAAGCATTGCTCTCGTAACAAACCAGAATTATTCCACCTGAAGACAACTTCAAGATAGGTAGAAACACGGTCACCGGTATAAATGTAATTAATGGAATAACAAAGGGATTTTGAATTCAACATTCTAACATGGAGCTTAAAAAAGTTCAAGCTGAAACTTTGATAAAATATTTTTTGCATTTACTCAACGTACATTGTAATTTTGAATATAAAGACAAATACCCCAAACTTAATCATAACTCACCTTTATTTTAGAAATGAATTGCCTGACCGATTTTACATTGTGAGGTTGTTATTAAATCTTATATTTTTGTTTCTAATCATCAGGCTATTGAAAGGATTCTTTTAAGTATTGACGCCTTTCAAAAACTATTTTTTTAAACCAGTCGAATCCTTAAGTATCATAAGTTCTATAAACAACTATTCATTTATGAAGGATGTGTTATTTATTACTTGTAGTAATTTTAAGGCATACTTTTGAAAACAAGTGGTTGTATGATTTCAAATATTTGAGTAAACCTATTGTTGCTATTGTATGACATCGATTGGATTACTTTTTTATGAAGAATTTTAACAAGAAATACACCTTTTAGTTCTTCGATATTTTCGCACACAAAAGATTGATGTCTACACATTAATTGTATTGAATAAACTAAAAATAAACATTTTCTGCTTATATAACTTCATTTAACTGCCTAAGCTAGAACAAAAAGTTTCTTCGATTATTGTTACATTTCGCTTTTCTAATTATTTTCTGAAGGTTTTTTTTAATTCTATGAGATGATTTTTAGGTCCTTCAGTACGATATTTTTTTCTATTCTGAATATCTGAAAATTATCAAATGATGGTGATAGTTTTAGTAAATCGTTTCAAGGAAATGTATTAATTAATCCATACGCAATTTTAATGGGAAAAATCTATAAAAGCATTATTTATCTCAAAATATTCATCGTCTTTAAATCCTGTAGAACTCCAACCCTTATTCCTAATTTAGTTGAGATTTATCTTTGTTTTTTTTTTGTTAGTTTTACTCAAATATTGTATAATATTTTTGAAACAAAAGCTGGTTGATTGAAATAAATTTCTTTTGAGCATTAAATCCGCCAGATGTAAAATATTAATATGAAAATGGTAAAATATTCGATAATATATTAATTAGAGTCAAAAATTAACTTTTTTATTTTATACGTCTAAAAAAATAAATAATTAATTTATAAAAGCTCTTGCCGGTTAAGGAGCTAATCATATAGTATGATAAAAAAAAACAGTTTTGTTCAAATATATATTTTTTTTGCAATTTAACTTTTAAAAGGGTTTCAGCGTGATATGAACGTCCTAAAAGCGAGAAAACCAAACTCAATAATTGCTCACAAACACGAGAACGTTTGAATCATACTTAAATGCTGACTAACCTATCTTGAGCTAAAAGGGGTTTGCCAATTTTCTTGCGCACATGTGTACGAGTATATTTATTAAATGCGTAGATACAAAGAATTCGTATAAATATAAAATAAAATACCTACAAATCGTGGGGGGAATTTATTATAATTATATAGAAGTAGCCATGTTAGATACACGTCACATGTTGTATTGCGTATTTCCGTGGCGTATTTTTTACAAGACATGGTATAAAGAACGAGTGTGTATGAATCATGCGTTATCGTAAAACCGTCATCAGACGTACCTCGCGATCGTCAGGTGAAATTTTTCAAATATTCTTATCAATGGAGCAAGGCGCCTTTTGCAAATTTACTCAGTACAAATTAAATAACAGAATTAGGAAATATCTCGCCATTTCATCTCGACTGACGTAGACTATCCGCTTTTTCTAATTAGAACAACTTTACATTTATGTTTTACTATAATCGTTTCATTATACTCGTTTCTATAGCTTATATGCTGCTTATAATTAATTCTTATAATGCTATTACGCAATACAATAAATAGCCGTATATAAATAGAACTCTGTCTAACGGCTATGGCTGTAGCGAATTAAATCTACCAATCGTCATGGAAGAATGTTCTCTTTGCCACCGAATCTTTGTGTTTTGTGTGTCAAGACTTTAGCTGAAGTGCAACATCTTGCACATATTAAGCTAATAAAAATAAGGGCATCGATCCATACACAGTATGGCTAGCAATCATTCTCGATCACGAGAAGTACCTATAACATATGATATTATATCACCTATCGTATCGTCTTATATTGACATACACAATATACACATATTGTGTATGTCAAATTTAACATAGATTGGATATAACCTTGTCCATGCGGATCTAACTAACCTTAGTGTTCTTGTAACGACTTGCACAGGTATCAATCAACGATATTAACGTATTTATCTTCCTTATTGAATCTACTTTTGTTCAACTTGCATTATTTCATTCGTATAATACTCTTGAACTTATCCGGATTACCCACACTGATATATTGAAAAGCGTGGCCGAGAGACATTGTCTCCGGCATTATTCGGATTACAAATACACGACCTCATTGGCCTTGTTAGTAAGAGACGATCTTCATGGCCTAGTTGCTTAGACTCTTGACTTCCCCTCGTGAGTTTTAGTTTCGATTCCTGATGGTACCCCCAAAAAAGGGTCCCAGTCTGACAAAAGAGTTCACTTGGTAAGAACACCCGCTAGACGTGTACGAGTAGTGATCCCTCCTTCTGTGCGGTATTAATTATAACACGGGCGATTACGAAAAACATTTTGTGCCTACTCCATTGATTCTATACCCTAAGACTCGATTAATGGAGCCGAAGATAGTATTGTCCCTCAGTCACGATCTTCAGTATATCTGAATCAACAATTTGCATAAGTTGACGACCTCCGTGGCCTAGTTGGTAAGACGCCTGTCTCACAACCCGGAGGTGCAGTTCAAATCCCGCTTGTACCCAGATTTTTTAAAAAGGATTCAACATCTTCCTGGTAGTATTTTCAACATCTTCCTGGTTGTTTGGAAGAGATTGTCACATGGCAATTAACCCACTAGGTTGTAATGTATATAACGAAAGTGTAATACAGTACAATATAATGAATTAATAATACGCACATTGAAAAAAACTGACGTAAATTGAATAATTTGGAGAATAAAATTCGATAAAAAATATAACTGTCTTTTTTTTATCTAGTTTTGTAAAATTGTTTACTTTCTTAATACGTTAATATTGTATTTGATCATAAAATCTAACGGTTAACGCTGATTGAACAAGAGTACGGTTTGGAATTAGAGTAAATTTATTTATTGGTTTGTCATTTTGGGAGTTTCTTTTATTTGCTGCAGTTATTATTACGCGTTTAGTTCCACATTTTTTATGCGCTCGTTTAATACGGTACAGTAAAATCCCGCTGCTTCAAAAATTGCAAACTAATCCACTTGCCGCCAATGTTATGGTAGTAAATTGATATTCATTATTTATACCACTTCCATAGCCTAATTAGTAGGATTCTGATCTTCCACTCAGAGGGTTATGGGTTTGAATTTCGAATTCCAATGTTAACCAAATAAGAATGAAAAGTGTGGCCTAATCCGTTTAAACAGTTCGTCTGGTAACTGTTATTGTTATCAGAAAGATTAAATGTATATAAGTGTCTACTGATAACTAACAAAACACATTTTGATAATAACTTCAATATTTATTTATGCAAATAAATAAATTAAAGAACTAAAAATTTGCTGTACCTATTCAAAATCACTCTCGCTAGATGAATCTCTCACTGTTACTCTTGTCGATTTTACAGTTGTAGCTGTTTTGATTGTCGATGTTGATGGCATCAAGAATCTATCTAGAGTCTACTGCTAGGTTATTATTTTCCGTTCTTCTAGTTTCAAATATTATAAACCGCGTTAAAGTTAATTCACATAAATGGAGGGATTACTTAAATATATTTTCTTACCATAATCGTGATAATTTATAAAGTGTGGTACGCGTTAGCAAATTAGTTATTTATTTACCTAAAAAAATAAGAAGCATGTTTAATATGTTGTAGCGTTTCGTTGGCAGTTTTTTTATTTTACAATACATAAGGCTATTTTTTTATTGCTTAATTGCGCTATAATAATTTATGATAAGCAACATATAAGCTACAGAAAAACACACATTCAAGTATAAAACGATCTAAGTATAAAACCAGCCTGGAAGCGAATCGAACTTGGGGCGCCCACTTGATAAGCGTGAATGCTAACCGTTAGACCACGACCGCCGACTTAATTTTTTTTCTTCTGAAAATGGTTACCCGAACCACCTGAAACGAGAATTTAGATTTAATACAAAACAAATAAAACAAATATTTACTAATGATAAAAAACTGTTCAGTTAATATTTATCTTGGTTCAAAGTTAATGTAACTTGTGTGTATTTTCCAATAATTCTGATATAGGTCACAAACGAAAAAATTGCATCATTTAAATTCTTTTGGTGTTACTAAAATACCTGTTGCCCATCAACACAGCCTCACGATCTGTGTCGGTTATCTGGTATCCGAGCTTCTCCTCTCAGCCCGTCCTTGTCTCTGTCAGCTGTTGCTTGCAGATCTCAAGCTTATGCCAACACGCTGCTGGTCGAGACCTGTCATGACTTGTTCAATATTCAAACTTCATACGCTGTTGTTCGGAGCGGGAGTCTTTAGTGTCCAAATGGCATTAAATATTTTACGCATTTTCGACAATGAAGCTTGAGAATATTC
The DNA here is from genome assembly GCA_949825065.1 of Odontocerum albicorne. Classification (NCBI taxonomy): domain Eukaryota; kingdom Metazoa; phylum Arthropoda; class Insecta; order Trichoptera; family Odontoceridae; genus Odontocerum; species Odontocerum albicorne. Next base: position 26,868,524 of record OX463848.1, on the reverse strand, counting down.
TGATTGTTTTATTTTGTTTCAATTTATATATTTAGTTCTCGAGTGAGTAATAAAACAAACGTACAGTGCATATGTGAGTGAAATGAGTGGCAAAAGCATGGTTGGATCAAGTCAGTGATAATTTAAAGGAAGGAAATGTAAAAAGTCAGAGAAATCGTTGGATTTGTATAAAAAGGTATGTGGATGTAGAAGATATCTGTCGAAACAGGAAAGTCTGGCGCTCTATCCTCTCTGCCTACCCCAACAGAGATACGTAATGATTATATGTATGTATATCGAATGAGTAAAATGCATAGTTGAATATTGCCCAGCAGATTAACTATGTTTTGATGCTTGTATCTCGTAACTTCTCCCACAAAATGCAGGTCTATGTTTATTCATCGATTAGATAAACGACACTTATCGACAAATTAAATATGACCTTGACGTATGTTATCAAAGGGAAAATTATAAAAAAAATACTGAACATTTCTACACCCCCCAAAAAATGTATAATTCAGAATACATGTAACTTTCAAAATATAATGCATGAAAATACCCATATACGAGTATTGTATATGATATATAACACGGAAAGTGGAAAAAATAACCGAATTTAACTAATTAAATTCAATGAACAATACAAGGCTTGAGTAGGAAAAAATAAAATGAGAATATTATACATAGCAACGAGAATATTATACGAGTATATGATATATTATGTGGCGTATTCCAAAAAAATACTTATAGTGAAAATGGAATAATAAGTGTTATCAGTTAAGAAGATCTAACGCTCGATAAACACAAACCAATTTTATCACTGTTGTTAAAAAGCTTTTATTCAATATATTACTTAAAGATAAATATTGTCTATCGCGTAACAAACATGAAACTGACTAGGCTTTATAAGATATCAATGATTAAAAATAACAATCGGAAATGATGTAGATTAAATGAAGATGAAGAGAGAATAGATATGATTCGGCTACACAAAAATTAAGTTTTGCGAAAGCCTTAATAATTTATGAGTATCTGTGACAAGGCGTATGGACGTGGTAGAATTGAAAGATGTGTGCTAGGATAGGATGAATTCAATATCAATTATCTCTCTTTCTACTCCAATAGGTATGGCGTGATGGTGATGCATTAATGAAAATTCATTCACACCTGCCGAACGGATGACTTAGACCCACTAGACACGGATCTAGTACACAGCGGAACGTGACTTTCTATCTTAATACATTATTCGAGATTAGTGAATTATTAGCGAACATCGAAGTATGTATCCCAAAGTGACCTGTTGTATTGAATAATGGGCACCGGGTGCCGACACTCTGGTGTGTGGGTGGAAGACATGGACGTGTCAAACAAATATTATGCCATAATAAATACTGCTCTAGCCGAATATGCGTAGTAAGGTCATTGTACACTGTACATTGTATGATCATCGTGAGAAACAACAGAATGACCAGGGAATATGTAGATTTATTATTACACATCTGATATATTTTGATATGACGTTATATCGTGGTATAATAAGAAATTTACTTATAACGATGTTATCGTTATTTTGTTACTGTATTTATTATTATTACACTTGAATTAGAAACGATGAATAGTTAACAAACATTATTTATTATAAAACACTTTTTTGTTTTCGAATATTGCACCACACTCCAGTGGCTTAATAAAAAAGAGCGAAGAAATCACAAAGTACAATGTTAATCCTTTTTAGTGTGTTAAACAATTCAAGCTGTCTCAATATCTGCGTGAAAAATACAACTTTCTAGGCATGGATTCTCCCTTCGATCTGGTGAGAGTAAGATCCTTTATATTCCAACGCATCATATTTTGCGGGTCACTCAGCTTTGGATATATTTCGTCCTTATATTTTTTTAAGAAAAATATAAAATAGCATTATTTAAATCAAAATATACCTCGACCCTACCACCCAACAATTTATTTTTGTTTTATTTTTTGTTATTTTTACTCTAATAACATATTAACTGACCAAGTTAAAGACATAGTCATGGATACCGGCAACACTTTCGAAACATATGTTGGTAGATTGGAAGAAATTGCTTTAAAGCAATAAGTCCGTCAAATATAATTACACGAAAGTGTCAAAATAAAAAATTAAATAAAAATCTATATAAGCAATTTAGTAAAATAAATTCTTATGAAAACGAACTGAATACAATCTTCGTTACATTAAGAACAAAGGAGTTTGACAAAAAAGCCTTCACCCAGGTCGGTACATAGCCTGGCACTCCGGGTCCTTTCACCTTAGGATGAGTCTGCGAGTCTTCTTACTTGTATCTTAACATGCTGAATAGTTTAAGATGGACATCCAATTCGTCCAGTGACAAAACAATGTACAATAGAATATTTATTCTGAGTATTCTCAACGCCAGGTTGTATTCTCAACACGTGACCCAACTACGTACAACGCCTCACACATATCGTGGTAGTTGAGAGCATTTACTACGTCCTAAAACGAATCATATCGCCTGTCACATGGTTGTACCACCTGACACCCAACCTTTCGTCCATTTTTATTCTGTTATTTTTTTACATATTTCCAAAGAGACTAAACCAGATTTTATCCTTGGTTATATTTTCGTGTTTAAGCCTTTTATCTTATAATATTTTAAAGCACAAGATAAATAATTTTAGTTTTATCTCCTTAGATAATATTGCATTACAGATTTCTAAATATTTGATTTGCAAATATTTTCAAAAAAGATATTAAATTGCTTCGTCGCAATCAGTCCTTCTGTCTTCGTCATTGTTTTACACACAATTGTTTCAATTTATTAATTCTCTAATTTTTGCTGTCTCCGCGATAAATAAATGTTTAAACTTATACCTTTTTTTTCATAGTAAAAATAGTGCAAATAATCTTATCGACACATTTACTAAAACAGTATTATTTTTATTTCTACAAATATATAGTTTTTTTTAATTGTTAACCAAATTAATCATTCGCCTAGAAAGGGAAATGGCGCGTCCACTACGACCGGAAGTTCTAAATTCAAATTCAGCATTCCAAAATTCCATTCATCTCGTATAGAGCCTGTTCGAAACCTGTACCAGCATACCAAGCCCTACATTAAGCGCATTTACTCACATCAATAATCAAATCACTGCGCAAAAAGGTACTCACTCTCATTGCTTTCAATTTTATTTATATGTACTTACACTTCTACCTTTGTATTAATTTCACCTCATTTTCTATCACGATCGCTGCCGATGTGTCGTCTCACGGATCTTTTTTTTTGTTTCAAAAGTTATCACCTAGAGAGCTATCGAAATTATATCTATCACTTTTAAACACGTTTGAAGTGATTAGTTTAGAAAGAGATGTAAGTAAATAGTACGGTAGCAGGCGTGGAGTGGCACATTTCATTCATAAAATTTCGGTCTGGGTAGCACGTTTTATTGAGCCGAAGTATTTTGTTGGGATACGCCGGTGTTTTGTAATTTTTCTATAGATCTGCAGTAGTCGTTAAACTTTCTTCCTTTCATCCATATTTTATTAAAGTTTAAATTTGTGTACTAAGCTTTAAATATATATTTTTTTTAATTATAAAGAGTTTCATCGTATTAGAATTGTAACCAGCAGACGGTTTTTTTCTATCTGACATAATTTTCAGGAATAAAATGGTGATCTTAACAGGCGGGAATGCTAAAACTAGACTGAGGTTTTCCATTTTATTTTTAGTCGCCAACAAAAATCGAACCCAACACCGTCGGGTTCTACTACTTGACAACGAATGAACAATTAAATAATTATCGTCAACTATAGCCCATATACTCGTATTCTTATGAGAAAGTCATAAAATGGACGCTTTTTAGTTGTTTTTGTTTTCAAAAATATATTCTGTTAACGTTCATGATACGAGTATATTTTAAATAAGATTTTTTATGAGTTCAATAGTAAATATTGTACTTGGACTGAAGGTGAGTTAAGGGCATTTATCTATTATATCATACTATATTTTAAGTTAAATTATATTAGTTTTGCGTTTCTACGAAATGCTTAGCTGAGGAACTGTTTGGCGGGAAAAGCGAAAGATCAACAGAAATCACATGGAATGTGTACTTCGGAAGCAAACTATTATAGTTTTTTTCTTCTAGTTTTGTATTAAATAATATATTCGCATACCGGTAGTTAAAGATCAATGTCACAGTGTGCGGTGTGTATCGAGAAAAAGAGACAAATACTATGTATTCATCAACCTATCTCTCTCGGCGAGTGGAAACAGATGATAGCACCTTATTATAATGGGCCCAGATGGAATTCCACTACCTGTTCTGTGTACGTAATACAATAAAACGTCCATTGTAAATCATTTCACACTCAAACTCTTGTATTCCATTTTATTTTATTGTCACGATACGGCGCTGTCATAACCTGTGTATAAAAATAATTTATACTGTCAACTTGTGTAGGTCTTTACGCTTTCATAAAAAAACAATATTTTTTATTATAACCTTTGCTATGTATCCAATATATCCAAGAAGAACTCATATTTTTGCTTTATTTCAAATATCGAATGAACATACTTCAAAAACTTCAAATCAGTAAATTATGTATTTCGTGGTTAAATTCCGACGTAAACAAAAATACATTCTCCAAACGCGCCGTTATGTTTTCTCAAATAACTCAAAACAGGTAGAATGATAGTTGGATCCCTTATTACAGTACCCGGCAGTAAGTATAATACACATCGGGCTTAATAAAGAGACTGTCGGCCATAATCGGCTAACTTCGGCTTTGTAGAGCGTCGTCTCTGTTCCTAGAACGCTTGACAACGACTGACAAATCGCGACGGAACACGTGTATGAATGACGGAGACGACGTCTAGCCGATTATGGCCGACAGTATCTTTCTTAAGCCCGATGTGTATTACTTACCGCCGGGTACTGTACGTAATATGCGTCCATGTTTAAGTCAGAAATATTTCAATTTTCATAAATAATCTTTTAATCGTTTTTATGTATCTATGTTATCCTCAATCTGCACAGACAGCGCATCTCTAAGATGGTCCAGGGGTTTCATCTGAGTTTCACTGCCTCTTCCTCTTCGGATTATTTAACCAGTTGGTATCATGGGTCTCCTTTTTCGTCGGGAGCAACCTTCCACTTACGATGGGCTTGATCGAGAGACTCCTACTCGTCAGCGTTTATCTCAAAATATTTTTTAGAAACTTCTTTGCAACAGAGACGCTGACCTGTGTGACACATTTTTGGGTTTGCAGAACTCTCCAAAGAGAATGTCTGCCATCCTCGCGCCACACGTGGTACAGCCAGTACAATCGTCTCTCATTTAAGAGAGCAAATGCAGAAGGCCATTGTAGTGTCAAGACATTATCATACACCAAGGACTCGTTTTAAGCATCTCAAACGGAATGCATTTTTCCTCTTTTATCCTGTTCGTCACCCACGTTTTACTATCATAAAAGAGTACCTCTTTTTTATAGAACTTTTCCCCGTTTCTACTCCTTTGGATTTTTTACATAAACCATTTTAATGTTATACCTTTTCAATTTGTAGCTTTTTAATGACAAAACAATAATAAAAATAAAGAACAATGATATTTAAGAAATTGTTTCAATCCAATCCTCAGTGAGATACAGGCAAAAGCCTAGTTTACTGGGGATACGACAAATGAAGGCAACAAACCCAGATCCATTAAAATTGTATGTCCAAATTAAATTACCTGTTGTTTTTTTCGCAAATTATGTATATTTCTTGTCATTAATAATAAATAAATAAATAAAAATCTAAGATAGTGTTTCACCAAGCCCTACTGTACCGTGTAAACTATTTGTCACCTCTGACGTCCGTAACGTTGTATTGGCGTAATTGCTGCTTGAATTATGTTTAAATTGCACCCAGATGAATGCATAGCTCTGTGATGTATGATAAATAAATCTAGGTTTTATGGAATCCAGTCGATGGAATTCAGTTTGCGGAATTCCACGTCACATTGTGTTGGAATAGGAACGTAATCTTAAAACGGACTTCCGCCCGCCTTTCCAGTCATGATTATATATCATAAGTGAGCTAAGACTGTCTAGTCTTGTCCCAAGTTCTAATGAATTCTAAGTATTTGTACAAGTTCGTGTGCAAAAATCAGACTGTCAATGGCCAATATGTACAAACCAGCACAATGGCATACATGTTTGTGTATGTTTTAAAACCTTTTGCTAGCTTATATTTAGTAATCGGGTAATAATCGGGAAAGTTTGGGCTTATATGTACAATTATTTATTTTTCATAGCATTTAGTGACCACTCCAAGGTCGTATTTCTTTTTTCCAAATTATTAACTTACTATCACTTAATTTCCCTGTTGGGGTAGGTAGAGCCCCAAACTTTCCTATGACGACACACTTCACATTCACATTATCTTCTCATACAGTTTCTTATGTTTTTCTTACTCCTTACCTTTCCTTCTTTCAAAATTTCATTCAAATTGTATAAACATCCACTTTAATACGTGTGATTCGGAAATCTTGCATATTTCTAAGATGCATATTTTCATTCTAAGTCGCATATACTCGTATTATAAAAAATCGAAACAATATGTTATACACAAATTCCAATTTAAGTTAAATTAATATGAATTGGCAGCATTTCGTAATTTTTCAATAAGACTAACCTGAAGTGTCACGATTGAAAATGTAATTTTTAAGTTATTATAAATTGATCAAAGATCACAAATTAAAACTTTTTTCATCCACTAACTATGCAATTCAGTGGTTCTTGGACTTATCATATGGGCGGATCCCCTCTTGCTGCGCTCCGAGCCCCTCCACGGCCCCAACACACCACGGGCTCCACGTGCAAAGGGGCCGGCGGAAGCACCTGTCAAAAATACCTGGCGATTACCTCCACTCGTAGTAAGCGCATTCTTCAAGACTTGAACTTAGTGCGCCGAAGTTGGCCTCAGGCATCAACTGTGGTACCCTTAAGCTGACGAAGATAAGCAATGATGCAGTTATGTATTCTATAACTGTATTTTATTGCATGCTATTTGTCATGAAAATTAAGAACGTTTCAGTTAATAAATCCAGGTGGAATTTATTTTGGAAAAAAAAGTGGGATATCAGTGAATTTGTAAACAGATTTTTTGACTATGTTGTTATTTTTTATGAATCCTTCCTTCCATCGAATATAGCCTTAAGCCTCCTGAGCCCTGGTCTGTTTTGTTTTTGTATTTTATGTATGGTTGGTAGTATGTACGTATTTTTTCTTATATTTTTTGTGTGTGGATGCATTCATTAGAATAGTATACTTTTTGTAACACGTAGATTTTTTTATATTCAAGCGCACTGTACTATAAATTCTGATTTTAAATATTGTAACGGTTTTAATGGTTGAAATCAACAGTTTATTGTGCAAAATAAAAAATAAAATTAATAGGTTATTAAATGTTGTAACAAAATATAATTGGACGTTATTATGAAAAAAAGAAATCAACCCATATTGGCCTGTTCTGAGATAATTAAGGAAATGTCTCACCACGTTGTATGGGTTTGTATGGAATAACAACTTGGAGACGTGATTCAACCATAAAATGTGCATTGAACTGGTTTGACATTTTACACATACAGAATTTATAAAACCTTTTTCAGTATTTCAAATAAATTAAGTATTTTAGTTGATTCTTTTTTAAATAATTTCGTCCATTTCTACTTCTATGTCATTTAGCTATCGGAGTTTTTTTCTCTTTGGTTACATTAAAACATAGCATCTATAGAAATTTTAACAATATTCGGTTTATCATGTTGATTTTCTCCTTGTAATTAGTTGGGTTCTAATGAAATTTTAATAAAAGTAAGAAAATAGCTTATTAAAATATCAAATTACATGCAATTATTTTGCATGGCGTAATTAATGGGTTTTGTGTGACAAAAAAGTGTTTCTCAACACAAGTTCCGTACTTACTGTCAATCACAATATATGCATTACGTTTTATTTTCGTGCATTTTTCATTCCCACGCTTTCCAAGTGCCAGAGCAACATGACGCCTACTCAAACCAATATAAATATTTTTCGGTCTTGCTTTTAAGTGCATGCTTGATAGAAATTACAAAGAAGTATTGTGCTTGCTAATATTAAAAAAAAAATTTAATCCACTGCTTCAAATAATCACTTTATTTTTTTTAGTAAGTTTACTGCTAAATATGGGTCTCTTCGTGACTTCAACTAAATCGTCTATCCATTGAAGTTTACGAAAGTTAGCTTGTTTATTTTGTAAGTATTCCAAAGGCTAATTTATCCACCGTTTTCCTTATTTTGGGAGTGTCTGGTCCACCGTCCATTGAACTTTGATTGTCATAATAATTATCAATATCAGCTCTGTGTAAAATATTGTTGCAGATTTTGAGTTTCTCAAATTAATATGGAGTAAAATTTTGATCTTAGAACAATGTGATTATACGAGTAAGATTAAGGGACAGGAAACTTATTTATTATCAAATCTATATCAATGATTCTCTAAAAAAATGTGCTTGCTTATGATGCTTCTTTTCCATATACTCGTACATCTCTACATCCTAGAGTCCAGAGATACACAAATTAAGTCTACGTTTTTTTAATAATATTGAATTTGATGGAACTTTTTTTTACCACATTTGAGGTTATGTTTTAACCCTAACAAGGGTATGTTTATATAAATTGATCAGTCAATAGAAGAAAAAAAAACTGTCTCAAAAATGTGGTGAAATTGGGAAATAAACACTGACAGTCTCTAAAACACAAAACATGTAAAGGCATCAAGATTTCATTTAAATATTATATATCCCATTTGAATCCTATAAGTATGTTATATCATATATAATGATCTCCGGGGTCAAGTTTGTAAAACGCTTTTCTTTCAACTTGATGATACAAATTCATTTTCCGCTGGTATCCAATTTTTCAAAAAGGCTTGTTCAAAATCTTTCTGGTTGGTTGAAAGAGGTTGCCTCAAGGCAATTACCCCGCCAGGTTGTACTGTATACATCGAAAGTGTAATATAATGCAATATATAATATAATATGGAATTCTATCAAGAACAGTGTTAACAAAATTAAACTAAACCAAAAATGTTTTAGACTTGAACACAGTGAATTTTTTTCAATCATTTTATTAGTCGGCTGATATATATTATCGATTGACTCGTAAGATATCTTTATCGGTGCTTACAAGTTTGATTACGAGCATTGTTAGTAATGAATTTTCCTACCAACCGTCAATCATCTTGCGGCCAAGTAATCATTATGCTCTGCCCATTGTATTGTACGAGTACGTAGGCTTCGCCGAGTTGAGTTAACCAGAGGTGTTTCCTAAGGGTGATAGAGCTGACTACAGTAACTGATTCGTATAATTCGACAAATTAATCAATACTTTGTTTTATTATTCAACAATAAATGCTGAAATATTTGCCAGTCCTGTTTAGATTTTTTCCGATGTTTAATAACTGAATTAATACACCATTTCTAAGAGATAATTTATCATTAATTTTTATAATAACGGATGCGAAGTAAAATCATTTTAACATTTAAAATATGCTGAATTTATCCATATGTTTTTATCTTTAAATACTGGTATTTATATTTTAAACTAAACGGAATTCGTTTTCCTTGTTTTTTATTATTTTTTTTTCTTTTTCAAATATTACTCAACATTTTTTAAAGTAATTGTTGCACGGGAATCAACATGTTAATATATTTTATGTAGTATCTTACTATGAATTTATTGAAAAAACTATCTTAAAGATGACACATTTTTGTACTCATAAGTAAAATTAATAAATGTAATTCCGTTTCGCTGTCTCTTTGTTAATAACATGTAAATAGTAAGTTATATTTAGTTGTTAGTTGCCTTGAAATTTGAAAATTCAATTGAGGACCAGAACGGCGTATAATGTGAGAGTGGTGTTTATTGAGAGCGAAATTAGTATTTTTTAAATAAAATAATCAATTTTCTTTCAACACCAAGCAGGTGAAGAATGGGTGCTTTTAAATACCATAAAATACCTAAACTTGCCTATTTGACTAATATATTAAGAGGAGAAAAATGGCGCTTCCTAAAATCATAATTTTTTTTTGTATTGATGGGCAAAATTTAATAATGATGGGCAAAATCATGGATCGCTGCGGAATTGATAGAAGGCGCCTGTGTATATAATTGACATATATCCAGACAGTTGGGGATCTGTTCTGTGCCTCCAAAGACAAAAATTTTTTTCTTCAATGTGTTCACCAACATCAGAGGGACCGGACATGGTACATGAAGAAAAATAAGAATTTATTTTTCGGCATTCATACGGACGTCGATAATAATATATGTGATGGGGCTAGAAGTATATCTTGTCGGTACGAAGAAAATAACATGATAAATTATGCTTATGTTGTTAAAGATGTCCCCAAAAAGGTTTAACGCCACTGGCCTAGGTAAATATCAAGAATTTTAATTTCACGTGGCGCTTAAATTTGGGTTCCAGCACCTATCATATCACAAAAACTCAAAATTAATTATTGTGCCGAAGGTGCATGTGATAAAACATTTTTTTTAATTAACTCGCTACGAAACTGTATACATTCTTTCGGTTTAATTCAAAGAAACAATTTAACATTATCGAGTGAATATGTTAATTATTGCTGTAAACATGGCATGATATACAATTTTTTTTTGCAAAAATTGCAAATTCTTTCATGCAAAATAGTGAAAGTAAAAGGTGAATAAGATTGATGAGGTGTACTTAGCAGGTGTTGGAATAAAACAGTAAGAGAGATGGCATAATACTGATAAGGCGAGAGGAGAATTAAGGAATTAATTTTAAATTTCTGAAAATGGTTTAGTTGGTATTGAAAAAAATGGATGAGCTCGTCTTTGAAAAAAATACTGTATATAATACTAGTACTAGTTTAATAAATGGTTTGAAGAAAGTGGAATTATACAAATATAAGTGACAATAATTTCAGTGACAAGAAGTGTGGCAACATTTTATAAAATATCTCGGTAGCCTATTTCGTAAGACGGTCTTCCACCTCGGTGTTTCGGATTCGGTTCCCAATGGTACTAATAAAGGGATCCATGAGATGCGAAGCATTCGGCGCTAAAATTTCATCTCAAAAATATCCTGCACATCTCTTGGTATGACAAAATCTGCAATGGCCAAAATCATAAAAAAAATTGAAGAATCGGCCTATATTTCTCATCATAAAATTCACTCGGTGAGATATCTGGTTTTCTCCATAGCACTATATCGAGTGGAAACATGGACGCTGAATATGATGGAAAACATCAGGTACTACAAGCGTGCTCACTTGGACTGTTGAAAAAAAAATATATAATAAGTTACATTATTCTCATTTTTTAAACAAATACGTAATATAAAATGCCAAAAACTTTTTATAGAATATTCCTTTCACTATGCAAATGCACTTCCAATGCATACTACGCATTTATTATGATTGCATACTTTTAGTCGATTATTATTTTTTTATTCTTGTTTACTTCAATAATTTACAGTTAGCGGAAGTGTTACTAAGTGCTGAGAACACTTACAGTAAAATTGTCGAATGATTAATTAGTTTTTCTAAGAATGGATTGTGACATTAAATTATTAGAAATGTGCCCAAGTTGAGATTAATCATGGAGTAATGTTTTGTACTATTTTCTTCGAAGTCGTTTTCCTTTAATGTCAACAATGTTCTATTCGTTCATTGATTGTACATGTTTGATTCGATGTATTATTTTCAAAGAAAATGTTTTATAATCAGCGTGCTTTACTTTAATGTGTGCAAAATTTCAAGCTAGTAAAATGCGTATTGCATAGTTAAATTTAGTCAAACCTCCTTCGATATAAGACTTTAATGGGCGGATATGTACAAAATGGACCTAATCCACAAAATTATCTTTTTCGGTACATTTGAAATATCAAATAAACATACATCAATCTCATTTACGTGGCAATATCAATCCAGTTAAATGTGTATTTCATAGCCGAATTCTCTCTTAATACAATTTGATAAATTAGCTCAAACAATGCCTCGTTATGGTTTTTAGTATCTCAAAACAGGTAAAATGTGAGGGTTGTCCTTTTTGCATAATAACGTAATTAAACATGTCAACAGTTAAGTTAATTTAAATCAAAATGATTTGGGTACTCGTCTCTACCAGGTTGATTGTGTGATGCCTCCTTACCTCCGCTCTTCTCCGATATTCGTCATTGTTTAGCGTGCACTGATCGATTACATAAATCCAATGTATGGTATGCACTAATTAAATCTTTTATTTTAAACACACCTTTTTTTCACTTTCTGTTATTTATCGTGCGTAGTTTTTTTTTTTTTAATTTTTCTTACTCTACGACTTTATTTTAATAAGCTAAAAAGTAGTTTTATCACGTGACATTAATTTTATATAATCCAAACATAATAACATTCATATTAAATCATATACCCAATAAAGCTCGGCCGGTTCCTGTTTCACATTCGCATCAAATTGAACGACTTATCCTAAAATGTAGTTGCAAAGGATCACCGAAATTTTATTGGTAACGCTTTTCATTTGACGTTACTAGTTTAAGTGCCATTCTTAATGATAATGTCTATCCATATTCATTTTTCTCTATGGTCCAAAGCCCACATAATTTTTATTTTTCATGTGTCATTTCTGTTATTGTCTATTTGATTTTATGCTTAGTCTTTAATCGCCGAATTTATTTTGAAGATCACTCACCGATTTGGTGATGCGGTATGAATTTTATGAGCGTTATCATAAATAAAGATACTGTGACCATTTGCTTCTCCTGTTATGGAGTTTGACACGAACTAAACTAAAGAAAAACATACATTTCATCTGCTGTGAATAAGGAACTGGGCGACATAATACTTATTTTTATTGTCTTATTTTAAATTTAGATCTGGTACGAGATCATTTATTTAAAAAAATATTGACTACAAATATTTTTTCTCACATATAGATGATATACTTAGATACGACTACGCAAAAAGCTAGTTTACGATATAACAAATATGGCACATTTTGATCGCATTTAAGAAATATACTGTTACTTAGACATTTTGATCGCATTTAAGAAATATACTGTTACCTCCGTTGCAAAGTTAGTAAGACGCCTGCCTTCTAACACGGTGGTTACGGGTTCGATTTCTGTACGAACTTTTTTATAAAGGATTCCAGTCTAGTTTTTAAACTTATGGACCTCTTTAACATCCTTCTAATTGGATGAAAAAAATTGCCATATCATAATTCGCCTCGCCAAGCTGTACTTTATACAACGAAATTGTAATACAACACAATGTTTAGTGGTATTTCTTCGTAATTTGAATATTTGTCTATTTAATATTAACGTTAACGTGTTTGCTAAGTGTTCTTGTAGTCCTGGGGATTTTTTGTTTGTAAGTTCAGGCTTTATTCTTTCTAAATTGAATTGACGCATAGCGAAAGCTTTATATTATTTTGAAAACGTTCTCGAGGTAATGTTATATGTATAATAAAACTACAAATTAGCTACCTCGAAATACAGCCTAGAACACCCCAAGATAGAAGGGAGACAACCCTGATAAAAATTCTGGTATCACAGTGCATAGAGGCAAACTGTGGTAAAAAGTAACTAAAGTTGCATCGAAATCTGGTGGTTCATCATTTTACTCATTTACATAGGTATATATTTTTGTTTATATCATGCATTATTTTATAGAAAACTCGGTCAAACTTGATACTTTATTAGCAGTATTTATTATATTTTGATGAATATGATATTATTTAAAAAAATGTTCTTCCATCTTCAAGGATTCCTTACCACTTGATTATTTTCAAACTGAACTGAAAAGTACAGGGATAGATACTAAATATAAATTGTCAAGCTGTTGTCTTTTTGCAACAATTGTATATCTCATCCCTAATTGAACGTATACGTATTATACATAAAAAATCAATCCACAAAATATGCTTTTTCGTTCATTTAAAATGTCGAATTCTATTATGTTAAAATATATAAAATAAAAAATATATATTTAAATTAAACCTTGATATCCGATGCGTATAAACAAGTATCAACAAAAGAAATCATAGATATTAACCTAATATCTCAATACAAGTAGAATGTGGGTTTTATCTCTTTTGCATATATACGTCTGATTGTTAAAATTTCCCAGAGATATATTCTGTAACGGTAATGAAAATATAACGAGAATGTGTTGTGTGTTTAAGATATCATCTGATCGTATGTAAATACTCTTGCTGTCTTCACAGTGGCTCTTAAACTGTTGCTGTAACCACTCAGGCGTTGCTAAATATATTCGTTCATTTAGGTTTATTTCAATAACTTAAAAATTGTTACACCGAATGCCTCACCTCGAAAATACTATCATTATAATAATAAAACGTTTCTACTTTAACCAAGCTTTTTTAGCTTTGACTCGATGGTAAGACGATTACATTTCAAAATAATCGCCGGGTTCAATCTACAGCAGTATTTCGTATAGCAAATTATTTTTTTGTTGCTGAATAATGCTCTAACAATGTATGCTATAAAGCTATTGTGCTATATAAACACATAAATTCAGAAGTAATATAATATAAATAAATAGTCTGGAACGTAAACTGCGAGGAATAGAACCTGGAACGCCCGCTTGCTAAACTCGTCGTTGGATTATAGCGTCCATAATGTACTCGTAAGTTGTAACGTACATCCCAAAGGAAAATACTAAAGTACGATTTTTATACCCAGAAAAATGTTTTAGAACGAACTATATTTCATATAAGTACTACTGAATTTCAATTGATCCTACTTATATTTTGAGTGCTCTAGAGGAGAGTCTGCTCTCTTAACGGCGCTATGTAAATTGTCCTTTTATTATTATTATTTTATACTGTTAGAGTATGTTAAAACCTATATACAGTGTGTGAAATTTCAGTCACAGAACACTTCTAAACTCGGGTTGAATTCCTATATTGTCTTCACCTCTGATGCAACATTGTTCCATAGTGCTTTTATACCAGCTCCGTTCTTCACCTGTGCCCCAGTGTTGTCTAAGGGGCGCGCGGGCGGAGCGCGCGGGGGCGGCCGCCCACGGGGCCGAGGACCCGCTGCCTGGTGACTCACAAGAGCCGAGCCAAGCCCCGGAGACAGTCCTGGCTGAGACAGAGAAAGAGAGATCTTGCAGATACCCACTGGGATCGCGATGTGCTTGATGCTTTGCCCTCAGCGCTGATTGTCTTCAACGGGCAGGTCGTCTCGCCACGTACCTATGAGGATATATTAGCTTAATAATCGTGAGAATAAGACCGGTATTCATTCTTACTCAAGTTCACTTTTGTTATGACGATGATTTAATTGATGACGATTACTCTTACTTATGAAATATTAAGATATACTCATATTGACGTACTGAGATATGTAAAAAGGTAAGTGAAAGGGATAAGTGACAAATATATCTATAAAGCTCCAATTCATTAAAAAATACGTCGAAATTGTTTTTTTTTATATGGGAGTCTTGAATTAAACTAAAACTAGCAGCCTGGCAGCGCTGGCAACATTCGTAGTTTCGGAATATACGTAGTTCAAAAGATACCCGAAAAACGGAAGTTTAATGAAAGATAGGAGTAAAGATTTCTTTCGTATGATAATTTGTTAGGATGAATATATAATCAAAATGTAATCTTAATTCGATCTTCTATTTTACGGTAGTGAGTGAGAATATTTATTTTACGGGTATATTTGATGATAGTTTGCATCTCGATATCCTGAGACCGTGTCCCATTTATGCAAAATTTTATTTATTGGCAATCAATATGACTTAATTATAAGGTTGATTTATTTCAGGAGATAAGAGTTTTTGACAAGATTAAATATGTTATGTTTTATAATGTGAATAAACTGCATTTCCATCGATAACTTCGTCCAAAGCTGGTTTAATATGCGAACAACACTTTCGCTATGCACGTGAGCATTTATGAATACGATTAAATCTACGCAATTAAGGTCAAGAATGTCGAAATAAAATTTGATAATGTTTATCTAACGCCTTTCACGTAATTGCAATCAAACATGACACATTTTTAACAAATATGTAGATACATCAAGAAAATGGTTCAATATACGCTAAATAGGTGAGACGCAAAAGTTTGTATGTGATCGACCGACCGTTCCATTGCATGAACTATTTTTTCGTAATCAAATGTAAGTTTGAAATATGAATTTGAAATGATTGAGTATTTTGTAGCTTGGAAAATGTAATTTTGTACATTTGCATGCTATGATTTTTGATGTGTGTGCAATTTTTTTCTTCCTGTGTGTTGTATTTTTGAAGAAAAGGGAATCACAAATTTTTGGGCAAATTTGAGTTTTAGTGAAAATGTAAGGACTTGAGAAAGTGGCTACAATACATTATCAATTTAAAGTAGTTTTGCTGAGAAAATAATTATGAGATAAGTAAACTTTCAACTAATTAAGACCGATTTGGCAACCCCTCTCGTATCCTCACTATTTTGTTCTAACGTGTAGTTAACGACTTTGTGTACCTTCAAATGTGGTTAGTATCTACTGAAGCCTTCTGTTGAATCTCATTAGTTACTATGAGGTTATTGTGTCTTTCATATTTGGTAACGTACCTCTTATGTCCAAAGTTTCAAACATGCCAATTTTAAAGTGAGTTTTTTTCAAGGAAGGTACATCATAACTAAAGATACAGAAGAATTTCTAGAAAAATGGTATTCTTTTACACATTCACAAACTAGACAACACATTGCGAACAATAATTGATTTGCGAGATGTTTTTACAAATCATTTCCGTTAAGTTTAACACATACAAAACAAATACATTTGCATTACATTGTATGATACATTCGTTGTATACAGTACAACCTGGCTGATTATTTATCATCTGACAACCTCATCCAATCGACGAGAAAGAAGGCATAAGGGAAATCCCAACTGGAACCTTTTTTAATTAGGTGCCCAACGGAAATTTCACTCGATTTGGAAAACAGGAGTCTTAATAACTATGCCAAAAAGAGTATTTATTTATAAGGAATTTAATATTTTTTTATTGATAAGTTTTTATTAATGAAAAATTAGCAACATTTTATTGGAAGGCTTAAACAACCCCTGCATTATATTTTACCTGACATTAAAGAGGATCTTATAAATACATTTATTTTTTATGGTTATTTTTGGTTTGGTTCGCGCTTCCACTTCATTATCCCCGGCTACTTCTAACTCCTTCCCAACATATATTATAATGCCCTTTTTGATTTGCAACGCACGTAAATCACCTCGATTTTTTTTGTTATTTTTCGTCCTTTGAAAAAAATCCTTCGGCTTCTTGCCAAATAACCCTCATCCTACAGCCGGTACCTCTTTCATCTCTTATAATCCGTTGCACCAATAGTTCTCCATGCATATTTATGCGCCCGATAATTAAAAATGCCTGTCGGCGATTTGGGTGTTGTGTTTGGTCCGTTTCGATCATCAGCCTTTGTTTTTATTGTGTCTTCTTGGCTGCTTCTTTTGTTAGGCAACAGTTTCCTTTTTTGACAGGATTCACCTTTGAATTATGAAATGGCCAAGACAGGATCGTTAAACTTCATAACGGTTTTCTTGTTAATTAAAAATATGTATTTTTCTCCACTATTTTACAAAACTTATGGGTATTTTAGCTTCAAACCTTTTTGACTCGAAATTCTTTTAAGACGTTCTAAAATTAAAGTACTTTTATTTTTCTTATACATACATGTACGAGTATCATTCCGCCATGCCCCTTGCGGGGTAGACAGAAAGAACAGATATTCATTATTTCCTATCCAATCATACAATATTCGCTCCCTCCACAATCATACATCTCGTCATGCATAATATTATATTAATAATACTTTTCACTTAACATTCTTTCAAATGCTGGTCCACTTGTTTTTCTATGTTTTCCTTTTCCACGCACATCTTGCACTTTTGACTTATATACTCGATAAGATGTGCTTTCCTCATTTATTCTCTTCACATTTCCAACACATCTTAACGCTCGATTCATAATCTTAATTAAAACGTTTTTAATGTATTTCTTTTGTCTTCTTTCATACATTGACACTTCAAATTATGCACGCATCTCAACAGCATTAAATTTACTTTTATCCTTATTCTGTCAAGTCTAAACTTCTCTTCCATATATCAAAGTAGGCACCAATACACTATTATGTATTGTCATTTTTACTTTTTCTTGGGAACAAAAAAAAACTATATATAGAAACAAATTCAAATTGACTTGTTATAAAATACAAGTTTATGAAAAATATGATATTTTTTTATTAATTTTAGTCAATATGTTTAAACTATTGAGCAGTGATTTTGTACAACTCGGAACTTGTTATGACACTTTTCTAATAGATTTGATATCGAAATATATCTACATTAAAAAATCTAAAATGTATGAATGCACGAGCAGACTACATAACATTTCTATTGGTACAGCAAAAATATTTTCTCTGTTGTTTTTTTCAACTCGTTCAACTGGAAACAATCAAATTAACCCAGTTTCTAAACACCTGAACCAGCGTGTGCAAATTCCAGAAACCCAGCTCGATATTGCGTCCACTGTGTGTGTGTGTCCGTGATGCAACACACGACGAAATTTTTAACACATTTCAGTCCATGGACACGTTTTCGAGTCCTACAAAAAATATGCCTATACTTGAGAGACGCGAAAATGCTTATTATGTTTCTCGAAAATGACGAAAATATGGAAAAAATATTGTGATTCTCAATACTTGCTACCGAGGTTTTTTTTTTTTTGCAATCTCAATTGGAATCTACTTGGATAGACTTGTACTTATTAGAACATGATTCCATTTAAATTTCCAATCTATTTAGGGGTATTTGGGGATGAGAATCAAGTCGATATTAAGTTGAAAAACAACGTTGATTATTTATTTTTTCTTAACAAAAGTAAAAGGAATGTTCAATTTTACGAAGGTTTAGTTAATATTTATTGGATTAAAAAAACATTCTCTTAAACTATGCTTACAAAATCGCAATGAGTTCCAGTGCTAATACTAGAACTTTTTCATATTGTATGGATTTTCATTGATATATAATATGAATACATTTTTCCAGAAATTTGTTTGGCTTTTATCAGTGATGCACTGTTTTTTAATGGTTTTCAAATTCGGCATGAACACTTGGTAAACTCGGACTGGAAATGATTCTCCAAACACCACTGACTGCGATGAGTTAACTGCAAGATCTGAGATAAGGTTCCGCGGCCTTCGGATTCTCTTTGAAGTATTTTAGACCCCGCTGCACTATTCCGATATATAAATTAGGGTAACATTCGCTGTTTAGTTATGCATAGTTAGAAACTAGTTCTGTTGCATTAGATACATTGTTATCTGATGCAGCCACGGTTTCTGCTCACACGGAATTCCTCGGCCAGGAGGGCTAGATAGGTAGGTACGTTGCATATTTGCCAACTCGAGGGTCATACATGTTTCGTAGGGCAGATAATTTCAATACGTGCATTGCGGAATTGTTGTACAAATTTATCTATACCGGTAAATCCTTCGTGTTTGTTCTTAACTCAGAAATATTATGAAGTATTCCGCAATGTCCATGTTGTGTTTACGCTCTTCGGAATTTCCTGACTGAAAGTGAGATTACATGTTCACTCTTATCATAGATATTTTTAGCAATGTTGCGAAATGCATTATTCGTTTTTTAATGCTTTGTTTATTTTAAGTAGACTATTTAATTTTTTTTAAGATTCTCCCTGTTGTATTTGTTCACTTAAAGAAAAATTAGGACAATGATGTTTGGATATGATTTGTCGCTTAGATTGACTCAAAAGGCGTCTTCTTTGTGCATAAATAATATTTAAAAATATGAATACGAATGTACAATATAAAAATATTTTTTTGGATATCTATTGTACATGACACGAAATTACGATCAGATAGAGCGCCTTAGTCAACTCAACAATAATTCACAAAATTTGAACCGAATGATTTTGAGGAAGATGTAAAAGTTGTTTTTTTTTTCCTTAGCCATTAAATATTATTCGAATCCACATTATCTCATAATGGATTCCAATTGGGATGTTGTGTAGGATGTTGGACACTATTAAAATTAGTATAACAATCAATTTTGTATTTAATTTATATGCATCGCTTCCTCTTCTTATATGGCGGTGCACAATCCACGATTGTTTGTTACCATCTTTTGTTAAAACATTAGCAACATTAATTCCATAAATATTTTGGCAACATCCACATTTTTAAGTCGCCCGTCAATTATTCAACTGGGTATTTTGATGTTTTGAAGTCTTGTCTATAATTGGGTCGGCCATTAAAATATATTCATATCTTAATACTTTACCGTTTCTTATTTTTTATTTTATTATTCCATTGGCATGCGCGTGGGTGGTGGAATATTTTTCTGCTGCACAGTATTAAGCTTAGTGACATTTTTATACCCCATATAATACGAATAGGTTACCACATAAGTATACATAATACATACATTAAATATTTGCCGTTACTCTCAGTCAATACATTTTATGGGGGAAATGTAATAAAATACTCATTTGTACGAAAATAATGTAATTTGTTTTCTTCGTTTAATTAGCTAAAAGAAATTAATGCTCTAAAAGCAGTGAGTAATTTATACGTTTATTTATTGCAAGTTTCATTTAAGGATTTTTCAGGTCAAAATGTTAATCATTGAGGTATTTTTGTTTTTTTTTTGCTAATTTTACTATCGGGCAGTTGGAATTGGCTTTTGATAAACATCATATTTTCTCAAATGATTCCATTCAATCCTAATCATTTTCCATTCGAATCTTGTTTTATTTGTCTTATTATACGAATATATAACTCGTTTTACTCGTTCGTAGTTTGAATACATAATATTCAATTATTATTTCAACAGATAATTGAAAGATGCATAAAAGATTGAAATGGTTAAAAATAATCTCAATCATTGTATCGATTTGTAATATATAATATAATATATAAATACTAAGTGATAATTTTTGACTGCAATAATTATGCTGATCTTTGAGGTTTCTCTTTGTTTAAAGAACTTTTTTTCGATGTCAAGCTTAAAGCGTAATATACTTTGAGATATTGTTTCCATTTAAAACATAATCAGGAAAGTCCTTACTACTAATCTAAATTTTTTAAAGATATTGTATGTATAAAAATCTTGGTGTTTCATATTCAGTAACTATGTCGTTGAGCTACTCGTAATATTGTGTAAAACAGAATGATTTGACTCTTAAATGTGAAAAAAATCTTCACAATAACTTAAATTAAAGTGACATATCTGTTTCGCTTTACAAAAGCCTTGTCAAACTGTACTCAATACATTGCTTACCAAGCTTATATAGTAAAATATTTTACAATGTATCATATCTAACTTTGAAATCATTGTTTTAAAATGAAGTTCTACAATATAAATACCAAATCAATTAATTTTGTGTGACTAACTTATTTATTGTATATTATTGACTATTGAGCTTCATTGTTATTTAAATAAAAATCAAAACATTTACTTTACGTTCTATATATTTATTTCCGTTGTTTAGATGCATGCATTTTTCTTTAGTTCAACCAAATTAAGATCAATTAAATATATTCTATCCTAGTTAACCTAATATAAATAGTTAACAAGTTAACAAATTAAATGTAAGGAAAACGAAAGATTGAAAAATTATGTTTACAAAAATATTCAATTTGTTCAAGATTTGTGACGGGATTCGAAATTAGGGTGTATTTTATATATGTACTATATGTTGAATTCTTGGTTAACATTTTGAATGTTATTTTTTTCCCAATATTCCTGAAAATAGTTAAGTGCAATTTAAAATTTGCCATATTGTACAAACTACCATTTTAGAACATTTTTCCTCATTTTTAACACAATCCAACGTACATATTTCATATACGAGTATATACAAACAAAGGATTGAACCCACAAAACACATTTTTGTATGAGGAATAACCAAAACTTAATACTTAATGTGTGAGTCAGTAAAATTCTGTATTTTTTTCCATACATACACCGATGTTTGGCTTACCTATATTAAAACGGGTCAAATGTAGACTCAGATCCTTTTGCATGCCTCCTTCCAATTTATGATTTTTGAACAGACTATGAGGTGTAGACTGCTACTAATAAGTCATTTAGAATGTTGGCGTTTTACTTTTCGATGGATGACGCTGGAGACCGGTGCTTGTGGACCTTGGGAAAAGGAGAAGATATATCGTGGTGTGAGGGGCCCGACAGTAGGGCATTGTTAGCGGCTCTTATCTTATTTATCGATTTTAATTTACACGGAGGGCCTAGCGCCACCCGCGCCCCAAACTTATGGAAATTTTAAATACTTTCACATTGGTGTCTCGTGATTACTTTTATTAATATTAAGCCACGATCATGTATTGATAATTCGTCATTTTATTGTGTATGTAACATTAAATTCTATATATTTTTAAATATTGCCTGTTTTATAATCGAATCCCTTTTCTCCAGAAATTCAATTCTCCAGCGGCCCTACGTTTATTAAATATTTCGTCAATAAATCAAGGATATCAATTAAATTTATAACACGTGAAACATTATCACGAGGATGAATTTATAACACGTGAAACATTATCACGAGGATGAACTTATAACACGTGAAACATTATCACGAGGATGAATTTATAACACGTGAAACATTATCACGAGGATGAATTTATAACACGTGAAACATTATCACGAGGATGAATTTATAACACGTGAAACATTATCACGAGGATGAATTTCCTTAAAAATAGAATCTACATTCTTTATTAAACTTCAAATATTATAATACATTTTGTTATTAATACACCTTTACCTAAATATGGTTTGTATACATTGGTATTTTATACAAACGTATCGGTTTTCTTTTATTACTTATGTTACAATTTCAATCTTTTTAAAATGCATTCCTAATGTTTCGTCCAAAAATAATTTACAATATTTTTTAATTTTTCTTAACACATTGATCGTGTTAACACATTGACGTTCAAATATCTTTAAAAACTTTTTACACGCCTCGTTTTCTACGTCACTGGTTTAGCATTCAACCTGGATATAATTGGAATGTTAAAAAAATTAAACGGTTGATTAAGGATTTGGTCTCTCGGAGTGTTATTATGACTGGCGCGCGCCAGCCCTGCTCACAGGGTGTTTATTTCTCCTTAAAAATGTTTCTTTGAATGAACTCATTTTGATAGTGACGATTTATACATATATGTCTTTACATTTTCTCTTAATTATGAGATATTTCATTGCGGATAAAAATCTGAATAATAAATACCTTTTTCGACACAATTTTTTTTAATTCCATCTACAGTCATACACTATTTTTTGTATTATTACTTTCATTAGTTTTACAAAATTTTACTATTCAGTAGATACAACTGAGTATCAATGTACAATATTAATTTAACTATTCAGTAGACACAACTGAGTATTAATGTACAATATTAATTTGACTATTCAGTAGACACAACTGAGTATTAATGTACAATATTAATTTGACTATTCAGTAGATACAACTGAGTATTAATGTACAATATTAAGTTTGATATTCGATATAATGATTATTGTAAGCTGAAATATGTATCACATACTGAGTAGGGTTTTTATTCAGTATTTATTATAGATATTTACCATTTCTAGAGAAAATACTCATATTATACGTGTATGTGTTGACTAATTCTGGAGAAAACTTTTTGTAGAGAAAATTTTCTATTATACCAGTAGATATAGACCATTTCCGGAAAAAAAAGCTTCTAATGAAGATATATGTTTGAATATTTCTGGAGAAAGGTTTTCATTATAGGTATACACCATTTTTTGAAAAAAAAACCCCTACTGTATTATTGGTACAGAATATTTCTAGAGAAAAGCCTCTGTAATAGATAGGAACTATTTCTGAAAAAAGCTTCCTAAAACACCAATATTTGAGTCAGCGCAAATTTATCTTATCTTTTTTTTTTGGGTGTTAAACTGAAGATCGCAGATTTCACCAAGTTTAATTTTAACTGATTTATTTGTGTATCAGTTAAATTAAAAAAAAAAATTAATCGATATAAAAATGTATTATCATTTTTAAATCTTTTAACAATTTTTTGATTTCGTGAAATTTTAAAGAACGCGTTTCTTTAATATTTTTATTTTTTTAACATTCGTCTTTTTCACATTTGATCGAATCTCTATTTTTATAGTCTCTGTATTAACTGAGACAAAGCATTTTTATTTTGAAAACATTTCTGTTAATCATCCTGTAGATGGGTAAACATCCAACCGCGAGACTTAGCCCTGGTCCAATCTTAAATAAGTAATGTAATTTAGAATAACTAATGTAATTTATTTAAGGCTTCGGCGGATCCTTTCAACGTCGGAGGGCGAGGAGAGCCGTTTCAAGAATGTTTCGAATTATTTAAATTTAATTGTTACTAAACCTTCGGTAACCCCAGCCAAGAGAAGTGTGGGTAGATTAGATCACCACTCGATACTGTCGCAGCTGTTAACTTGTTCGTCTCGGATACAATTTTACTTAGCCACTATTATCAAACTTAGTTCTAACAAGTGCATTCAAAGTTTTGAAAAATTATCAAAAATAACCTTAAAAAGATCTCTAAACTCTGCCTCTGTACATATATATCCACTGTTGGTCTAAAGTACTTCAATATTCTTGGAATATAAACAATGTACAATAGTTTTAGTTGTTTTTCTATGAATCGCATTGCTGTTTTTACAATATGGTATGTTGAACTTCATTTATGAGAAATTGCATTACCATTGAAAAAGATATCGGAAATTTAACATCTTTGTTGATTCTGTAATTCAGAGTGAATATCGTCTAGGATTCCGTTAATTAATGAACGAGAATTTCGAGACCTAATAATTGATTTATCGGCTTTTTACTTTACGTATTGACACGACAAAGAATCGGACAAATGCGATGAGTGAATAAAAGTTTATGGAATATAAACTTAATCCATTATCGATTTTTAAGGGTATTTATTCTTCGATAATAACTTATTTTATCAGCTGCCTACAGATGGTGAAATTTTTGGAAAAAAAAACCGATTTTTTTTTCCTTATATCACCGAAATCACTTCGTTAAAATAGTCGCTATGTATATTAAATTTCCAGTTAAAGTTGCCGCAAGATTTTTCCAAAGAACGTTCATCATTATTCAGTTATTCTGGCCTGTTAGAATAATTAGTTGGATGCACTGTGCACTTAAATGTGTGGACTTGAACGATAATGTTTCATTTCCTATGTAAACTCAGTTATTAAATCTGACTACGTTGCCTTTTTTTATCATAAAAAAGCGCAATTATACATATTTTGGATATTTAACTCGAACGAATGACTATTTAAACAAAGGCGCTGCATGTTATATGCAAAGGAGTAAGTCTATGATACTCGTATCTTATAAAATCATGGCTTATTTAAATGCTGTTTCTTCTATTGATTTAACTTTTATAATATTTCTTGGATTGACAAGGTTTAGCATGTTCATGGACAGTATCTGTATCTACGATGAAGAGCAGTCCACGCGACGCTTGTGTAGTGCCCGACGAGCTCGGTGTCTTACACCGAAGAGGATTTAATTCGTGGAACACCCAGTGCTCCAGTGCTGTGGTTGCAGAATTATGGGTGGAAGAAATATAGTGCCTTTGATATATGAAGAAGACTTATTCATACATGTGTGTATATTTGACGAATGAAATGTTTATATGAAAAATGTATTATTTTATTAAATTATTTTTTACATTAAAATCCTGCTGACATAGTTATCACTATATATTTACAAACGTTCATTAAGAATGAGTTTTCTGCTTTTTGTACCATTTCTTAAAAATAACCCAAAAATACGCATGTATAATATATGATATGTATATTTTTTAAATAATGTTCATCTACTTTTCCCCCTTGTTGAAAGTCGCACTATTAATAGTTACATTTTAAATTTACGTTGTTAGTGACCAGCCAACGAGTAAATAATTTCAGTTGAATGGAATAATTGCCGTGACCAGGTCCAAATGCACTTCGGTGTTCGCGCATTTCGGACTTCTTTCTTCTCTATTTGAGGGTCAAAATTATGTTTTATTCATGAGTTAAATGGACAGGCGCCGCGGCATAGTGTTTAGGCGCTTAAAGATGCATAATATTAATCAAGTGCATGTAACACTTAGGCATGAGAGTATAACGTATATTATCATAATCAGCTATACACTATTTTTAATTACGTTTTTAAAATATTGTTATGTTTTTATATCAAGACTTATTCGTAGTAAAATTCGATAGTAGAAAAAGCTTGAAATGATCGCCAAAATAAAACTTTTATGTCCTATGGATTATTCTTGATAATTTTAATATACTTAGAAATACTCGTATATAGATAGATACTTCTGACCTGTATATTATTGTTGTATCTTTATTCTACTTTTTTATATATTAACTTTACATTAAAAAAAAGTAAAAATGCTTCGTAATTTTTGAGATGAAAAGTTTTTTTGTTAATAAAATTTCAACTTTTTTGTAAACATTTGTATATCATGTGAATATATGATACGTGATGTGTATTTTTCATTTAATATATTGTAAATTTGTAAGTACAATATTATTGATTGGTGATTCAAGTTTTTTTATATTCTTCATAAAAAAGATGCTGTGATTCATACAGTTATTTGACGTCGACTGAAAGTTGTATATTTATAATAATCTAAATGATTTTTTAAATCCATTAATTATTTTTATTTGTCTTTATTCTATAAATACAAAAAATATCTTAATGTTATATTTTATTACTGAATAGCGTTATACAGGTCTTCTGTTTATTATGATTAGTATTACAATGCCAAATGATCTCCCAAAGACATTCTCCAAACCTACCAGGCCCATCCTAGAAATGGTGCCGTCATTAGGTAACCTAAAAAACGCCGCTCTTATTTTTCCATGTACGCAATAATGGACATTTAAGATTATAGTTTTTTAAACTGTTATTCATACTTTAGATAACATTGAATTTATTTTCTCTGTTATTAGTATATTTACTCGTCTTCTTCTATTCACCAAAAAGTACGATCACAAAAAAAATCAATTTTATTTTCCTACGTAGCACCTACCTGAAGAGAATATGTTACTACCTACATATCACAGGATATAAAAGTGTGGCGCTTGATTGATAACTGACATATCTACTTGAAACAAAATAAAGTGTGGCTATCTAAATTGATAACTGACATATCTACTAGAAACAAAATAAAACCACATTTTTTCTGTATTTGTTTAGGACTTCAGTTTTTAACCAAGAACGGACCAGGAATCGACTTATACTCGAACGTACTCGATCGAACATTCTATTTTTTTTAATGTCAAGTATTGCTCTAGATATTTTTAAAAGTAATTATATATCGGAATAAAACTTAAGTTTTCAAAATAACGACCATTCCCGGGATCATTGGTCAGATAATTATAGGGTCTGAGAGGCTGAGGGCTGGCGGGGGAGGAGCGTCCAGGGCACGTGACCGACCTCTATTCATTTTTTTTAATTACAAAACAGATGCAATTTTTATAAAAACAAATACCTGCATTTTTTTAATAACTATTCCACCGATACATTTAACTTTTGCTATTGAAATTCCTTTTAACTTAAAATCAAGTTTAAAATAATAGGAACTATTTTGAAACATGCTTAGAATTGAATCTTTTGAAATATTTTTTGGTTCATACATGCCTCGGATAATTCTTTGTCAGTTTATTTTTTTTATTGGTATATTTTTGAACTCTTTATATGAATTAGAATATAAAAAATAATGTGAAATATCTCCAACAAAACGCTTTAAATTAAAATATAATGTAAGGTTAGTTAGGGTTATCTAAAGAGTTTATACACAATTTATTGTTTTATAAGGAATCACATTTTTTATATAAGTAATAAAATTTCGAGGTTCGAGACAGTCAATATTTTATCAAATTACCTAAAATCTTCAAAAAATGCACCTGCGCGCATTAAGCGTTTTTAATATCCGAATCTAAGGAATATATATGGTTACTTAAAAAAATAAAAACTTCTTGTGTCTTGACATTTTATATAATTTGCAATTTCGTTAATGATATTATTTATACAGTTAAAAACTTTTTCTTTAAAAAGTTTTACTTAAATAATAGTGATAGTATTTAGATCTTAAGTTTAACCCGATGAGTTTTTCTGAGCAAAACCATATATACAATACATATGTTTATTTAGATGACACTACAATAAATAATAGTGATAGTATTTAGATCTTAAGTTGAACCCGATGAGTTTTTCTGAGCAAAACCATATATACAATACATGTTTATTTAGATGGCACTACAATAAATAATAGTGATAGTATTTAGATCTTAAGTTGAACCCGATGAGTTTTTCTGAGCAAAACCATATATACAATACATATGTTTATTTAGATGGCACTACAATAAATAGTTGAATACTGATATCTGGAAAACATGACCAATTTAAATCAATGAAATGTTTTCATAAACAGTTTCCTGATAATATTGGAAAAAAATATTTGATACCATACGTAGTGCTACGATGTACATATGAAACAACTTATCTCCAAGATAAAATGAAATATAAAAATATATTGTAGAATACCCTAATTATTTGATACCATACGTAATGCTACGATGTACATATGAAACAACTTATCTCCAAGATAAAATGAAATATAAAAATATATTGTAAGGCAACCTAATTATTTGATACCATACGTAGTGCTACGATGTATGAAACAACTTATCTCCAAGATAAAATGAAATATAAAAATATATTGTCGAGTACCCTAATTATTTAAATACTATACGTAATGCTACGATCTATGAAACGACTTATCTCCAAGATAAAATGAAATATAAAAATATATAGTAAAGTAACCTAATTATTTGATACAATACGTAGTGATACGATGTATCAAACAATTTATCTCCAAGATAAAATTAAATATAAAAATATATTGTAGTGTAACCTAATTGTTTGATATATGAAAAGTAGTGCTACGATATATGAATCAACTTGACTCCAAAATAAAATGAAATATAAAAATAAATTGTAGAGTTCCCTAATTATTTCGCGCGAACGATTTTAACAGAGCAATCTTTTTATTTACAATTAACACGCCTTATTTTATAACAGGACTAAACATTGAATACTTGTTTTATTATTTTAATATCTTTGAAATTGTATCTAACAGTGCAATTTGATAATTTACACGCACGATAAATCTTGAAATATATTAAAAAATATACCGTTCTAACACAGTATGGAATGCCTCATACCGGTTTCATTTCGTCCTAAGATGGAATTTTATATATATTTTTTAACCCGATCAAGTTAATCAAATTGAGATTTACTTGTAAGCTTAACTTGTAATTAACTCATGTTCAATTGAATATATATTTTTATGTTTAATTTAAAATGAAAGATTTTCGTTGAATATTAATGTTAAACTGTATATTTATTAAACGGATCGAAGTTTCATTTAAAAATATATATTACTATTCCCTACACGATCCGATAGTATATTAAACTTTTTTAATTTTTTGTTAATTTAATATCAATGTTTTAAAAATAACACGATTGAATTACACCTTTTATTAGAGCTCAAGAAAATTTAATAGTTTTAATTAATTTTTTTTTGTAACCTTGTATGTCAAAAACCTTCCATGAATAAAAAGTCAATCTCTTAGCAGACTAAGACATCGCTCACTGTCGAACAAAAGTGCCACTGATATTCAGGCAGATGTCGATATTATCCTGCTAATGAGACTTGGTAAAAAATACTCAAAGCAGTTTTTAGCAGGCAAATTCCTCCTACTGATATCTAATTTTAAGTATGGGAATAACACTATATTCCTTTTTTTTCAAAATATAAAACAATTGCAAAGTGTAGTTTTGAGATTGGTGTCGATCATGCGTGAAATAAATTAATATACATGTAAGTGCGTGATCTACAAAAAAGTACGTAATATTTGAAAAAATGCATGCGATTATACATACTCGTACAAATTCATTTATCACACGCATGCTCATGTCAACCCCTTATGCTTATATTTGTAGGTGATGCAACCGAGACCAAAGCCAATAATGATGACGATGATAAAAACGATTAATTTGTCGTACCTTAACTAATCTGTTAGTTGATGTGCTATTAGTAAGACATTATAGGTCAATAGAAAGATTACTGAAATAATCAAACTTTCCTCGAAGCATCGGTCGAGGGATATCCCGATCGTAGTTATGATTAGAGCCAGCCTAGGTGGTCTGTGTTTTAATATTATAACTGTAATATATGATTTTATTTTGTATTTTTTTATGTATATTTATAACTGTAATATATTTAAACCATCATCATTAATATCATTACATGTCCCTATTAGTGAAGGCAGAGATAACAGATCCACCACACTAAGTAATTTCCTGTCATACGTCTTTCACTTCCGCTATATGTATGCACCTTATCTTGTTCTACCTCGTATTTTTAAGATTTTCACGATTTTTCTATTCCAGAATTGATTTATTTGTAAAGACAACGTTTTTTTTAATCGTCCCAAAGTTATTTATATTATCTTCACGATTATAAGAACATTTCTTACTACATCTCGATGCTTTTCTTTTGTTTTAAGCAATAAATCTTTATTTCATTTATTTATTAGACACTTAATTGTAACATATAACATCCTCGCTTGGACCGTGAAGTTCTATAAAAGCCAACATAATCACAGCAATCCCTTAGTCGCTGCCCTGGGGGCTTACGAGAGTAAATCCGACCTACCCTTCCGTTCACAAGGAACAAGCTCCCGAAGCATTATCTGTTGCCTGACTAGTCCACCTTCAGTATTAGCTGGGACGATCAAGGTCTGAGTGAATGTGATGGAATACAAGTAGCCTGAACGAGTGGACTTGTTTTTGCTAAATAATTAGTGTAAGAATTGTTATCTAGTTATAAGTAGTATGTAGGTGTTAATTATTTCTAAGATCTCATATATTAAGATTGAATAAATAAAATAAAATGATATGTAGGAAAATAAGATTAAGTAAGTTCATAAATTATAACATATAATTAAGATAAGTTAAGTAATAAATTTGTATATAGGTATAGCCTTGACTAATGTTTGTGCAATAATTTACTTTGTTTAATAATAAAAAATTAAAAAATATATACTAATGCGAGTTTACTGTCGAACGGCGATCTCTTATAACCAACTAGACAAGATTTATGTAGATTAGTGCCGATATATTGATGAAACGTTAGAACGTTATTAAAAAATAAATATGAAACTTAAACATACTTAAAATTGAATACTCGTTAAGTATTGAATACTCGTAAAGCTATACTGAATACTCGTAAAGTAAATAATATTTGAGAGACTTATTGGCGTTAAGGGGGCGCCATTTAGG
Organism: Odontocerum albicorne; assembly: GCA_949825065.1. NCBI lineage: Eukaryota > Metazoa > Arthropoda > Insecta > Trichoptera > Odontoceridae > Odontocerum > Odontocerum albicorne. The sequence continues at coordinate 26,837,038 of OX463848.1, read as the reverse complement.
TAATTACAGGTCACAAAACATCCATGATTTGTAAAAAAAATACCAATTCATCAACATTATCATCGTTATTCTGCATATTCTACGTAATGCTCTCATTTCTAATATTGTAATAACTGTATTAAATATGTGTTTTTCTTTTGGTTTTAATATAATAACTGTATTAAATACGTATATTTTTGTTTCAGGTAAGTGCACTTGGTTGGACATGGTCTCCGGACATCTGGGCTATCCAAGTAGCGGTCCAAGTAGCTTCAACTTGCTAGTATAGGTACAATCACTCAGTGAGACTAAATTTATTTCAAATTGTGAATATTTATGCAAAATGTAGCCAAAATGTGGAGAAAATTGCACAAAAAATAGCAGGACGATTACAATTTTGAAATACTTTTTATTTTGTTTAATGTTTTTTTATGCTTTGTTACTTCTTCATTTAGTTCTACTTACTGATTTTTTAATATCACCAAAAATAATAGTTTAATATCCACTTTTTTATTTGAATTGGTCCAAAGTTGGAAGCCCTCTACAATAATATTTATTGTTAAACATTATTAAAATGATTGATTTTATTTTTATCTCGCATTATTTCTTTTCTAATTATAAAATTTGGTGAATGGCGTTTTAAATTATGTAAAACGGTGTAATTAGATTGTTTCAAGGTCTTGGTGTTAAACTATTAAATAAGAATCAAATGAAATATTATCGAAATATTTTTTATAAACAATATTATTTTCTTGTTTTTTTACATGATTAAGATACATTTTTATTTTTTGAAACTATAAAATCTCGTTTCGAATTTATGGTAGATACAACCCCCACCACGCATATTTCAAAAGATCCTTAGGTTAAATATGTTAAGTACTAGAATTAATGTTTAGTTTGTCTGACGAAGACCCTTAGTAAAGGAGCTAGAAAATCAAGTCACGATAATATCGTACTCGTTATTAGTATAATTTGAAAAGTAAATTTTGTCATGAGATATTTAACATTTAATTATTTTACTAACAATATTAATACTCCATGACCTAGTTGGTAAAATTCCTGCCTTTCTTTCTGGGGGTTGCGAGTTTGATTCGCACCCATATGATTAAAAAGGGTTCAAGTCAAGTGTTCACATAAGTCTTATTCAAACACTTTCCTGGTTTATTGGACGAGATTGTCACATGGCAATAAGCCCCGTCAAGTTGCGCTGTATATAACGAAAGAGTAATGCAATACTTCATAAGGTTCACTCAATTTTTTTGTAAAATTTTGTGTTCTATTTTTTGCGACTGTGGTTTAATTTGATTCTGCCAAAACTGACATACTCGTATAATCGTATTGCCACATGCAAATATTTTTTTCCCGCTATCTCGCGTCCAAGAAGTAAAATATGGATTACTTTCCACGCGAATTTATTCTCAAGGTTTAATTATATGGTTGTGCTCTCTGGTGTTGCTCCAAAATTAACAATTAAAATAAATTCGCGGATTTCTCATGGCTGCCTCGATCTCCCGGAAGATATCATTATTTCTGTACTTTTTGATCAATTGCTCGTAATAGAACAATATATTTTATTCATACCGTTTCTCTTACAAATTGTAGACCATAAAATATATCATTTACTTTTTATTATTCATTTCCAGCATTTATTTTAAATAAGCCTCATAACACATTTATTACCCCTGTAACATGATAATTAAATTGTTTTTAATAAAAATTACACTTTTATTTACTTATTTTTTCAAGTTTCAACTGCACCCCTTCAACATCTATAATCGTAATAATATAAATTGTTCTTTCGTACCAAGTTCACATGCCCTATTAAATTTTCTAGTTCTTTCTTAAATACTGGGTGGTTTTCGTTGACATTTAAGGGTTTTTTAATTAAACAATGTTATATTAAATTTACTAAGAAGTGAATAACATTCTTACAGATCAGTTTGATCCCACCACTACTCATGATGTTATGGGAAACAAAATGAGTCCCCTTCCAGCGCGATCTATACTACGAGTAGAATAACGAAGTCTTCTTTATTTTTAATAAGCGCCACGTCACGTGTGTCGAAGAAGAAACTGCACAAAAGGAGACTCTTCATCTGGTGGCGACACTGAGTGTGAAAATATATAATAGTAGTAGTGACGACGGATTTAAGGTCTGACGTCACGGGAGAAGGAAAATGACTCGCAGTGCAGAAAATATACTTATACAGTGGCTTAAATCCTGTAGTCCAAACAGTCTAGCAAGTTACCAGTACTTTCATAGAAAACTTCAAATGCAGCCAAACCATACTTTGACGCCACTAGATCGGGGAAGCCATTCGGTTCGAAAATTAACCGATGTAAGGCTGAGTGGGAATCCCTTCAGAAATTAATAACTCAATTATCACTACAAAATGTGATCTGCGGATTGATCCAGATGACCGCAAAAATTACAGTTGGGCGAATGGACAAGATCGAAGCTAAAAAAATTGCCATTAAAGCCTAGAGAGAAATTGAATAGTTCAATAGCTTGGTCACACTCACAGGGAGCCGAGGCGTGCCCTGATGCAAGGAATAAATAGCATTCTCACAGGTACTTTTCGATTCAAAGTAACGTACTTCTCATGCAAACTAAGTAAAGTTAGTTTTTTCTGAACGTCATGGTTCCTTAACTATCTGGAACTGAACCGATGATTCGCCTTCACTCTTACTGGTCCTGAGCTATGATAAGTGCGTCACTTATGAGGAACAAGTCATCTCATTGGTTTCGTCTATCCACCTTGCTGGAGATTATCCTCTTTCTGGCTTATCTCTTATGGCGACATGTCCGAAGCGAAACATTATTTTCTTGCATTTTGTTGACTGCCTTTCTTTATCATCTAAGAGTAATAACGTTATTTTACATATTTTTAGGACTAATTTACTAGTTATAGAGCGTTACTCAAAAATATTGAAATTCAATTTGTATGAATTAAAATACTTGAGAGCTACATACATGACCATTAGGCCTTACATAGTTTTATTGAAACGAAGCTCAGTTTTTTTTAAATTTAACTCAATAATTCATATACTCTTAATATTCTTGAACTTAATAAATTATCACAATTCATTTTATTAAGTTATCAGTTAAGAAATATTATGCAGTTTATCTGCCTTCTGTTATACAGACTTCTATATAGTTATTTCACGGAGAAAACGGTAGTTTTTTCTATTACTTTTCTTTAAAAAAAAAACACAACGTGCCACACCGGTATTACCGATAGTGACTCTGGTATCTCTTTTCTGGGTGGGGACTACCACTTTGCTATTGTATTATATGATTATCCTTCCGTACCCCACGTGCGGCTCAAATTAAAACATCAGGACGTGAGCGATTGGGCTGCCGAGTTTGATATACCTGTTGGAAAATAGACGGTATAGCCTGCAAGGCTAGAAAAAACATCGGATCATCCTATTATTACAAACAATTAGAAAACTTATTTACTGTACACATATACTCGTACATTGTTTTATTTTTTATCTCAATTTTTATTCAATACATGGCGTTAAATTTGTTCAAACATTTGAACACACATACCATCACACCGTTTGTTTATCAGGGTAGGCAGAGTGAACAAAGCGTCAAACTTTCCTATCGCGATACATATTTTTCGTCTCCTCTTCACCCATGCACCTCATACGATTTCTCTGACATTTTACGTTTCCTTCTTTCAAAATATTATTTACTTGACCCAACGATTATTTCCTTGATATTCCTCTATAACGCATTCTACTCATATTTGCACTTATATTTGTTTTGTTAGTATTATTTCATTCATTCGTTCTACATGCCCAAACCATCTCTTAGTGCTCTTATTTATCTTACTTAATAAATCAATATTAAGTTCACATTCATCCCTTATCACTTCATTCTGTATTCTGCCATACATTGTGACCCCATGTATTGTTTTCAGTGCACGTATTTATTCAATATTTATTCAGCTCATTCCAGTCTTTCTCCACGTCCACTTTCGAAACGCAGAAAAATAAATTTATTCTAGATTTAAATATTTTTTTACATACTAGCAAAAGTTTCGAATATTTCATTTTAAATATGAATGGTTAAATACGACATATTTTATATCGTTTAGTGTTTTTTTTCTTCATTTCACACTTTTTACCCTCGTAATGTCGACTTTATAAAAACGGGTATTATCTGTGTTGCTAATGATAGCTAAATAATGAATATTTTGTCGGTACAAAAATAAATAAACCTAAAAGGTAAAAACAGAAAACTTATTAAAACAAAAAAGTAAAACAAACATTATTATTAATTTAAAAAAGCCTAAAATTAGAAATACCCTATTCTACAAATAAATTACTGAACAAGGTCCAAATCCAAAGGGGAGGGGTCAAAGGAGAGAACGGATTAAGAGAGAGAATAGAGACACATAAAAAAGGAAGAAAGGCAGCGGTGGCGGCGATTACCCAGGCAGCGCATGCTGATGAGCACAATTACCGCAGCCAAGACCAACCAACCACCCACGCTGTTCGCTGCACACCGCATTGCACCGCTGTACCGGAAGATCTATCAGGGATACTGCAACTTGTGTTTGGAGTGCATTCTGATGGACGGTATCTATCAGCTATTTATTTTGAGTATTCCACTTTTGCGTTTTGGATTCATTGTCTTCAGCAACGGTATTTAAAAATTCAGATAATGCTTTGTTTCTACAAATATTTTAAATTCATTGTTCAATGGTAATACAGAGCAGTTGCAAAGCTTGACCTCAAACGTACTTATTGATTTATTGAAGAAATTAATTTAAAAAATTACGTCCAACATTCGTAAACAAGGTGAACCAAATTTAGGTTTTAAATTTTATATCAAACTGAAAGATGAACATTCGACCTTTTATTTTTTTAATCAAAATATTATATTTTATTATACTTTCATTGTATACAGCTGGTAGATTCATTCTCATATGGTAATCTCTTCCAACTAATCTGAAAAAATGTTAAACCAAACCTTAAATGAAAATCAGAATAAATACCCTTTTAAAAAAATCTGGGTACCAACGGGAATAAAATCCTCAACCCTCGGGCTGGAAGACAGGCGTCTTACCAACTAGGCTATGAAAGTCGTCGTCATATTGCCATATTGATATTTCAAACATCGATATTTCGCGATAAATATTTAGTAAGCTATATTTTAATATTAATAGTTAAAAACAATTTATATAGCGCCATTTAGGAAGGAGACTCTTAAAAGCTCTCGAAATCTAATTTTCATCCGAACTACACATATGTAAGTTACTGAACCTTATTCCATTTCGAACATGTTGGCGTCAAGTGTCTGACAATTAACGTGCTATCGAATCATTTGAGTGATTTGAGTGGGATTCCCAGAGATTCGCACTAAAAAGAAATCATCTGAATAACTTGATGTACTGGTGTTAAGTAAACTTAATAAATATTTAATATATTATTGGGTATTTGGTACACATCTGTATTTTATTACAAATTCAATGTATTCAGTATAACCTGGTGGTATATGTTATTGAACATTTTGTGCTCATGTATATTGTATAACAATTTCGTTGTATACTCGTACAGTGCAGCCTGGATGTATGCATTATTGGATATATGGTATACATCTGTATTATACAATATTATACTTTCGTTGTATGAAGTGCAACTAGGCGTTATACATTATTGTATATTCGAGACCCATTTGTCTTGTATTACAACTTCATTGTATACAGTGCAGCTTGGCTTTATACTTTATGACATATTTGGTACCCATCTGTAATTGTAGTATAATTTTGTTGCATATAACCAACCAGAGAAATCTTAAGTAAAAAAAGCATAACACTTTTTTTTTAAATGGTTACGAGCTATAAATGTCAATTTAAGATACTTTTATATTTTTGTTGAATTATTTAACATGTTAAATCATTACTCTCATTAATGCTGCGTGTTGATTAAAAAGATATTTCCATAAAAATAATTTGTTACCGTCTCGCCCTTGGGTTGAGACCTCCTGTCGCTAAGTATGGTAATCCCTAAAGGTAATTCGATTCAGTCCTTGAACGGAGTATCGTGAAGTAAGTCGTAGGGCCAATTCTAAAGGACCATTAATCCCCACTGAGTTATTTGTGATCTGATGATGAGTCGGCTTGTAGCGCTTTGTCCCGGTACCGTTCCGTAAATGGATCGTAAGTCATTTTTACGAGCATTTCACTTATAATAAACAAATATTTTGATCGTAAGATGGGACATTTAGGCACGGAAGATTTAGTTATACTTTTGAACGATGATTATAAATGTGACTCAATAGACATTCCGCTTATCAAACTTTACGATCATAACATAATCATTTTTTTTGTTATAATTTTGACCACACTTGCTCTTGGAATAAGGCTTTGCTATGTTTGCAAAAGTTATTCTCGAGGTTTACAGTAATAGTTAATATTGTAGTTTTTTTAAGGTTGTTGATATTTTCAACGTGACAAGTTCAAACTTAAAATGATTAGAACTTTTATGACGTATACTATAGTCTAGACTCTACAGAGTGTCAGAGTATTTTTTAATTAATCAAATATGATACTAGAGGAATAGCAATACTTGGTTTATGGATTTATAAGGATTTTTTTATACATTTGGATATCCCTTTGTTGTTTTAATCAATTCAGTGAGTTAGTACATTCCATGGCGTCAAACTCTGCCAGAATTATAAATCACATTCCATTTCTGTATTTTAGAAACTATCTGATCTTATATAATAGCCTAACTACCTCATCTAATAAAATAGAGACTTATTCCAATCATCGTAATTGTATTGGGTAGCCCTTTCATTGAATACAGTAAAATCGGTAAGTTTTATTATCATCTTTTAAAGACACCTTAAACCCGTTTAAAAAATAGGTACCAACGGGAATCAAACTCGCAACCCCCGGGCTGGAAGACACACGTTTTACCAACTAGGCCACGGATGTCATCATGGTCTCCGGTACAACAATCTTGTATGAATCTTGAACTCCAGAATTCCGCATTTCCGATGTTGTCCCTAAATTTTGGTCTTCTTCCTCCGGTTCTTCGACATCCTTAAGGTTTACTATTTACTAGTCAAGATTCCTTCCTTAGATGCACGTCGCACTATTTAGATTTTAGATTAACACTACACACATACACTACGTTAAATGTGTTACTATCACATTTTAGATGAACACTACACACATACACTACGTTAAATGTGTTACTATTACATTTTAGATTAACACTACGCACATATGTACCCTAAGTTAAATGTGTTACTATCACATTTCGGAAGATCTACAAAAGTTCCTTTATAGTTCGTTTTCCCTTGTGCGTTTTCTTCTCAAATATATTTATCTAAACATATGCAGATGCGGGAAGTACCTTATCTGCCGAAGGGCAGCCGCAACCACCGCCTTACTATCCTTACACTTAACTTGTTTCATTTTTTTGTAATATTTTAAATCTGTCAATAGTGGGTCCGAGTCCCGAGTCGGAGTCCGTTTGAGGAGTCTACTCTCGAAACGGTGCCATATAAATTGTCCTATTATCATTATTATTAAATATTTTGACATGCAAGTTGTAGAGTTCGTCCACTTGATGGTTGTAGCGTCTATATACCACCTTATTTACGTCAAATTTCAACTCATACGTTACTTTATTTTCATATACGAGTATATGTAAAATCAAATATACGCAAATCTTATAGACATATTTTAATATTAAACGTTTTCAAATTAAACGAACTGCAATATTGGGGGAAGCTTTATTGCCTTATCACTATTATAATTGTATACTTATTTTTCTAAGTCATGTTGCCAATACCATTACGTGGTGCCAGGCTTTCTCGTCTGCCATCTGTAATAAACATTATTTAGAAAACATTTAAAAATCCATTATGACGACGATCGTTTATAAAATAATTACGAAGTTAATAATCTTCGTTGCAAACATAAAAAAAAATTGTATTTATTTGACAACCTAATTAGTTGAATAAGATACCCGTTATAAACAAGTAAATATATGTTTAATCAGAACATTCGGTTGTTAATTGCGTAATTATTTAGACATTGAGCGCGTGCTATTTTACCGATTTTGACAACTTTTTTTTCTTCTCTGAGATAAATGTCAAAATTTGATTATTTAATGTTATAGCAAAATTATTTTATTACGCACACAGATGTGTGTTATGGTTAATTAAAAAAGCGGTAGTCAATACGTTTCAAAACAATTATTTTCATAATAAATATTGTAGAAAAGGTATATCATCAAAAAGATTAAAATAAAGTTGAACCTTTATTAAAACAGCATATATATTTTTTACATTTACTTAAATATAGTAAAACGAAATAAAATTATACTTTGACGTCGTTTACTTTTTAACTTTTAATTCTGATAAAAAATAAACTGCGACATCCGTACATCTTTCTGGTTGGTGGGAAGAGGTCACGTGGCAATACGCCCACCAGGTTGTATTGTATACAATGAAATTGTAATATAATACAATTCAAAAGGCAAAAATATAATTTTGGGTTACAAAATTTTTTATTTTAATTTCTTAAATGGAAAACATTTTTTTGTTAATAAATGAAATTAAAAGTTGTTAAATTTATTGATAATGATTGATAACCGCTTTTAACCTTAAGTTGATATTTCAATTTGATTTGATTAGTCAAATCAATAAAAGCTTCATGTAGAAACCAGTGAAATATTATTATAAAAACTCTTTTAGATCACGTTCGTTCAAGATTCCCATTTCGCGATTCAATTCACCGTGTGTGTCAATTAATGTAATTCCATGACCGAAGTTAATTAAAATATCCACCGTATCGTTCATCTGTTGGGATTCTTCCAGTCTCCTTCAGTAACGAGGATGGATCGAGAACTGACTTAATTATTCCCGAAGACCTTGCTCTTGAAACTAACAAAAACCAAATCGAGCAACGAGCACTTGAGCAAAATGTAAAATGTATCCATTCTGTACTAAAAATATCTTGAAATTACACTATTTCCTTTTATGTATATTTTCAATTGCCTTAATTTTAATATATCGACGTTCTTGGTTGTGGTGTGCAAACATAGGTCAGTGGGTGTTGATTTTCGAAGTACAACCAAATTGTAAATTCATATACCACTTAATAAAAATAAAAAATTCAACCAATCTTCTAAAACAAAAAGATAACTAACTGATTTTAACCTTTCAATAAATCGGATTTTAAAGATTAACCCCACCCGATGTAAATAGATTTCTCAAAATGGTGAGACTAATTTTAGTTTCTTTTCGATTCATGACAATGTCTCTTGGAACTTTTGTACACGGGATCTTAGTTTTATCGACAAATATTGTAGTATCCGCACGACCAGGTCCTTCAGTTACGTCTATGTTTTTTATTGATCCCTGATTGAGAGCAACGCTGGTGGTCCTAAGGGCTCTCTTCTCGTTACTACTGCAAACTGCTTCAGGGTTTATTAATCTCGGAGGATTAGGAGTCATAATTTTTCATAATCGATCGTAATCAATATATATGAATAAATAAATTAAAATTTAAATCAGTGATTTTTATTTTTTTAGGTCATCAAGATTTTAAATATTCAAATTATTTTGTAGGAAAACCGTAAGAGTTATGAATAAATTCTGATGGTTGTAAAATTGATAGAGCACTATTTTAAGATAAATTCGTAATCTTTTCGTGATTTTTACTTTGAGCCTTATTTGTGAATAAATTATAAATAAATAAAAAAAGATTTATTGATAGCAACAGAGTACGTAACATACATATAATATATAAATACATTCCGAAATCGGACATATATCTCAAGATAAATAGCAGGAAGTACATTTATGAGACAAGCTATCAAAAGGTCTAGGCTCATCTCATAACATCCCTCCGGCCAAGATATACCCCATTCATTTAGGGCAAGCCCGGCCGCGAGGACACCATTTTATAGAACCGTCGTATTGATAGTAAAGGTATTTATATTGTAAAACTCCTTTATAATTGAACGATTTTACTATTCAATGTGAAAAAAAATCTACACAAGAAAACTTATATTTAGGTAACACGCCTGTTCCGCTTTATAAAAAAACATTGCCAAACTGTACTCAAAACGTTACTTAGCAAGCTGTTTTATAGCAAAATATTTTGCAATATATGGATTAAAAATTATATTTACTAGTACATACATTATTTAAAGGTACTAATATCATGACATGTTCGAAATTTTGAACTTATAAACATGGATAACGCAAATGATTATTTATTGCTACGCGATCTTTTTCAAAATTTGATGTTCTGACTAGATGGATGAGATTTGATTTTAGTTAAAAAGGGGTTTAAAACAAAATTTCAGGAATTTTCATAAACAAGGTTTTGGTGTGGCACAAACACTATCGAAAAATTAATTTACAAATTTTGATTCATTTTCCAAATTTGTTATCATGTTAGTGGAGAGAAGTGGCGATCCCGTCAAATTGCATTTTCATTTCCCAGGTCAGATTTAACGTGCCATTTTGTGACAAATGGGTTAGAAATGTCAGTGTTCATTGGTCGGTATATTTTGCCCGAAATGTGAATGCCCTACCGAGCACGGCAATACGCCATGAAATGATGTATCTCAAATTTTCGTGACACTATTTTGAATACGACCAAAAGCGAGCGAAAAAAAAAGTTATAATATCCCTCGTGTTGGGAATGGCAATTGAGGCCTGGGTGACATCATTCGTATGATAACTATCGACATGGAAAATATTCCCGACGATATAAATTTTCAGGTAATTGAATTAAAATTCCAACACACGGGCAGCACTCCTTGTTGAGGTGGCCATTAACACGTTTAACGGATAAATTGAATGTTGACCCGTGTTGTTTTGGATAAAGAGTGTTGTAATTTTATAAGAAATTCGAGAATTTTTGAGTTTGTCATTGCTACATTTTAACTCTGAAAATGTGCAATTTTAGTGATTCATTTGAACGGCATATGGATCCTTAAATTAATGTATTCCTTGTAATGCACCCATTGTAAGCCATAGTTAGTTCAGGCATAGATGGTTGACGGTCAAATGAAAAAAACTTACCCCTAGGAAATTCCCAAATTAACCCCACAGACCTATACCTTCTTATCCTTACCCTCGTAATATCTATTTTGATTTTAACCAATTAACTATTATATCGATAATATTTTTTTTTGTAAATAAGCTTATATTATTAATGTTGGGTGAATTTCCCGTTTGAGCACAGATTTGAGCTAATGAAAGCGTTATGGACATGACTAAGCTCACTGAATGGCAATTTATAAATTATCTTTTATTACCATTATTTTTATACTAGAATTTTGAGAATGTTATGAAATAAATATGAAAAGCACGTCAACACTTTTTATTATTGTCTGTTGAAAATTCAAAATATTTTTCGTCTTTTTTCTTGACAATCTGGTTGAAAATAATTGGAAATGCATACGCCAGATATAAATTGTTCATCAATGGATGGAAAACCTTGTCCATATAAATAATTGGGCAATCAAAATGATAAAATCATTATTTTACAATAAAAACAAACTTGAATCTGAAAATGGCTCCGAGAACTGAGTATAACATACTGTTTTTCTCATGCTTGGAAATTCTGTTATAATAATTATGATCTCTTAGTTAAAAGGCATTAATAAAATGATAAAAGGGAAATTACTTGAACTTGAAACTGTCAAAGCAATCACCATTATAATATACGACCGTCGGATTATCGCATTAACTCTATAAATTTATATGAAACCAGCAATTAGTATGAAGAGGAAATGCCGTTCAGAAAGTGGCAACGAAATTATGAGGAAGCGCCGCGCCGCATCCAATAATTGTTCACAATGAGTAATATCACAGAATCGTGTGCGCAAGTTGTGACTTTTTATTTATCCCATTGTGATGCAACACCATTTTTACCTAGCCCAACACACTTTCATACTCGTATAAGAGTTTCTATATTTCTTGTCGCCTTAAATATAATTGTTTCTTGGTTTTACACTAATTTGGTTATAACAGTCTTCACTGAGCTAATTTTCGTTACGAGTGTCAGCAACGAACGAAATAAGTTTTCGTTGTCTCCGATCGTCATTGGTTTTTCGCTTTTATATTGGCATCTTTTTGGAGATCTTTTTCGGGGTGCCGGGGACAAAGATATCTACTCTCAAGTGATATTCAACGTTGGGGGGACCTGACATAACACTGAGAAGAAGAAGATATTGGCATCTCATGCCATCCAGCTCCAGTCATTAATAGAGTCGACTCTAATGATATCTCCTGCTCCTTTTGTGTTTAATATCCCTCTTCATTAATAGAGTCGACTGTTATGATATCTCCTGCTCCTTTTGTCTTTAATAGCCTTAAAAATGTCTGGAACATACGTTACTAAACTTCTATAGTAGCATTATTTCACCTTTATACGAATATACATATTTCTCGACTCACATGCTATCCCTTTATTTTTCAATTGTATTTGTGATGTCATTATCAACAACTTACTCAATAACTATTGACAACAGTTATAGTAAATCTACCAATTTTTTATACTCTGTTTTTTTAACATATTCACAAAACTATTCCCTCAAGAATTCCTTTCTAAAAGGAAATGATATTAACAGAACACATATTGCAAATCAGAAATAATTATTGTATCTTGGTACATCATATATTTCCTTTAGCAATCCTGAATTCTTTTGAGTTTTGAACATATGTTATGTATTGACAAATTTTCCGGATTTCATTACTGATATCCGCTTCTGATATTTACTGTCTCGTAATAATAACTCTCCGACTATTGTTACATAAACCCTGGTGATCTAGCACTCCCATCGAATAGTGGCTCTCGCCTAAACCATTCAGAGCGTGAAAATAAGAAATCGGAACTAAACAGCGGCAGAAGCAACGTATTTCACGTATTCAGATGTGGATTGCAGTATAAGAAATTAGTCGAAAGGAATTTAGTAAACAACGTCTTTAATTTTTACAACACTACATACGTCATCATTCGACTCTCCATTTTTTCTCTTAATTTGCATTTATACAACTGAAATAATGACCAGCTGGATCGCTTACTATCACTATATCCTTATTTGTTTTTATTATCGGGGGTCTACTTCTTGTTGCGTTAGTCTGAGGGTACTTCTTTCTCCAGATCCCTTTTAATCCAGTATTTGGGCTGCATCTCATTCGGGATGGCCTCGTATAACTGACTATCGGGCACATCACAGAAAATCTATTTTTTTTTAAGACACAATCACCAATGTCCTTTAAGGAGGAGAGTAAGCAGTATTTAATATAAATGTATTTAATAGGATAAAACCATTATAAGATATTATATATTTAGTAATTTTTAGTATAACCAACATGTATCCTTGACCATGTCAAATATGTACCCATTTACAAGATAATATTAATACTGTCACTGTCAGCATTATATTACACTTTCGTTGTATACAAAACAACTTAGTAGATGTATTGCCATACCACAACCTCTTCCAACCAACCAGAAAGGTGTTAAAACAAGCCTTAAGTAAAAACTAAACTGGGACCATTTTTTAAAAATCTGGGTCCTGACGAGATTCGAAACCACAACCCCGAGCTGAAAGATAGGTGTCTTATCAACTAGGTCACGGAGGTCTGTATTGTATTCTTGAATATGGTGGCTACATGTGTTCCGATACGTTTTCCCATTAAAAATACGATGATGATATTTAATTACTGAGCATTTATTTTAAATATCGCTTCTACTTTCTTTTTAAATAAAACAATAGTGTCAATGAATTACATGGTTACATCACAAAGGAAACGTGAAAATTTGATTTTTATTTAACATTGTTTCAAATTAACTCTTTCATTGTGTACAGTTTCACAATAATTACCATATCGTCGAAATAAAAATGTTGCGTTTTTCCGCAATCCGTTTACCGACCTCAGGTTCCCCGTTAATTCGGACTCTTAACGTAACCTTACATAAATCTCGAGCACAACATCACCACGTCGTGTATCTTTGCAAACATCCGCAACTTTCGCTTTCTTTAACGTCTTCTGTCGATGGTTATCTTTTCGAAACCCGACGACCTCTCTCACCGAATCAATTGGCAAGAACGTATTATGTTGAGAAGGAAGGTGCATTTTCCGATTTGCATATAATGCTGCAACATTTCTCTGGGAAATAATCTGTTACGTGTTAAAACCCCTTTGTATACGGTGCTAATTTCAAGATGGTTGATTGCTATCTTGATTTAGAAAGTACAATAATACACCATGGAATCAGCGCCAGTGGTTTAATGGTCAGACTATGGTATTGTACTTCGCAAGCAATCTTGCGTCCCGGGTTTATTGTACATTCCAACGGGTTCCTGTTCCTAGCTAATTCAGTTTAATGGTCAGACTATACCTAATATTTATTTACAATACGTTATTATTGATTATTAGCCGTAACTCCATATTGTTGACCTCCGAGGTCTAGTTGGTAAGACGATTGTCCTCCAACCTGGGGATAACCGTTATTTTTTAAAAGGTACAAGTCTAGTTTTCACTTAAGATCTCTTTAAAATATTTCTGGTTAGTTGGAAGGGATTGCCACATGAACACGTCAGGTTATACTCTATACAAATAAAGTGTACCTGCAATATTTTTATTACAACTCAAGAGTTCCGGTCTCGAATCTCGTAGGAATTGAAAAAAAATATATTCCCAGTGTTTTACATACATCTTTCTAACATACTGTTGGTTGGTTGAAAAAACGTTCCATGTGAAAATAAACCACGGAAGTGTATTATGATTCAATTCTTATAATGATTTTGAGGGGATAAAATATATAACTATAAAACTGGCAAAAAAACTGTAGGACATTAAAACTCTGTTTTGGAACACAGAATGTCTTGCCTTTGGTGTATATCGACATTTATATCTACAATAATTAGATTATAAAATGCTAGACTTATATTATTACGATTAATTCCTTTGGTGTGTAATTTAAATATGTAATATTAATAAACTGATGATGTGGAGATTGAGTGCGTGTCATAAATGATAACGATTTGATCCATGTTATACATTTGAGCTCAACTGATACACAGGGATGCCGAGACAGTCAAAATGTTTTATTTATATTCACTTATTTCTCAATCGAAATATTTTTATTTAAAAATAAACTGACGTAGAACGATCAAATCAATCTGCCATTCTTTAGCATACCTCATAAATAGAAATATTTTTTCTAGCAGATTATAATCCGGAAAATCTTTAGCGCAGATACCAAACTACTCAATCGATCAACTTATTCGTTCTGCGTACATTTAGAGTTATATTCAAATTCCCCATACTCACCCTTTGAAAAGTTTTTCTCTTACAAATAACTCAAAAAATGTTTGAATGTTATATCGTCAAACTGTAAAATGTTCTTTTTTTGTGCAAACATAATCCTCATTATAGTAAGAGAAAAATAAGAAATAGCATTTAGTACAATTATGTAAACAAGAAAATTTCATTCCACTAGAATATTATGATAGAATACAAGATTTTAGCATAATTAAAAAGATTATTACTAGTTCTATTGTAAAGCGTGCGCCAGTGGAGTATTATAAATTAGTATTTCATTATTTATTTGTTTTTTGCCGTTCATTCATAAAAAATATAATTTATTAATATCTTTTGCTATGAAGTTATGATGCTGCCAGTATAGAAAGTTTTCAGTCATCAAATTTTGCACAAGTAATAATTTTGATTTAATGGAAAAAATCTTCAACTTCTGGTTGATCGATTTGAATGTACATTGTACATATATATGTATACAAAATGGGGCCAACCCACCACATATTTTTAGTTTATTTAAAATAAAGCATCAATCCTGTATGTGCAAAAATATTGAGATCGTTATATGGGTATTTTATTGTTTAATTACATCTTCAAGTTTTATTGTTCCATACAAGTCTATGAAAAGCGGCGTGATATTTCCTCACTTATATCAGAACTAGTAAAATATGGACTGAACCTTTTTCCCATAGTTAGATCTATTTTATTAAATTAAATTCCTTGTCAGACTGTAATTTTTTTGTTTTAATGACAATGTTAATTGTTGACAGTGAAAAATTGTTAATTTAATTGTTGACAATGAAAATACGTTTTTAACGTTGTTACTTAAATTATATTTGAATTTTTAATATGGGTATCGGAATCTGTATTACAGATATAAAAAAATATTAAATATAATTCAGCATCACATCACAAGTTACCTCGAATATTGGTTGGATGTGATATCCTTACCCTTTTTAGCGTCACTAATGCTCTCGTTGCATTAATTCAAATAAAATAAATGCCGACGGTACATTTATTTATCATTGAGAAATTTCATAACAATCGATTTTTTACGCTTATAAATGTTAAGTATTACTAAGCGCATTTGCTCATTCGTGAGAAAAAAGGAGATTTCGTTACTGATAATCAGTTTTAAACATAGATACGTACTTTCACAAAAGTTGTATTTTTTGTTCGAGTGAAAATATCTACTAAAAAATTAAGAAGACTCTTGCATAATTTCATTGAATTTTTTTCTTACTTTATACCAGCATATTAATTTTAATTTTGGTAGTTTTGTTTTTAAAATTTTTTCATAACGATATTGATTTTACTTTCCCCTATATATACCCAGCTCTTGAAGAATTTAAGTTAATGGTGATTATGCTGTTCCACTTTTGATTTTAGTGTCCTTTAATTTCTGGATGTCCATCAGCACACTGTCGACCAGTTTTTTCCTGAACAGACCAAACGGTCTACCTTTTAAGAAAATGAACACGAAAAATAATGAACAAAAGCAATACACTTCCTTGTAAATTAGAGTTATTCATTGGGAAAAGTATTTTTTTAAGTATAACTATTTATATAACGAGATATATACTCTTGACAACCAAAATGTGTATTGTTTAGTATTACACTTTCGTTGTATTCAATTCAGCTTGTTGGGCTTATTGCAATGTGGCAATATCCTTCAACCAACCAGAAATATGTCAAACATATTTTGGAAACCCTTTTCAATCAAAGTTGATACCAACGGGAATCAACCCCTGCAACCTCCGAGCTGGAAGTCAAGTGTCTTATCGACTGTGCCCAAGAATGATGCAGTGGAGATCTGGTATCTCTGCCTGTCCCAATAATGACGTGATGCTTGCCCATTTAAATTTACTGAAATATTTTTAAGGAATTCAAGTAATCGTATACTAATGTTAATGTTTTGACACCTCACATACAATAATCCTTAGACCAAAATCACATTCAAATAATAGAAAAAATAAAATATATAATAAAAAAAATTGTTTTTAAATTTGCAACGTTCAGTTAAAGCACCATTTAACGATGAGAGTGAAGTTATTTTTATGTAAATAGTTTACACACATTTTTACTAATTAACTTGCTGCAATATTACCGAGAAATACTGGACGAGGACATTTCGTGTTTTGACCCCGAATCCGTGTCTTTTTGTAATAATCATTTGCGATGCACATTCTTATGTTAATTCCATCGAGTAAAAACAGCTGTAAAATATAATTGATTCCTTAACAGATTGGATAATTATTAACGTTTACGCAGATTTCGTGTCAACGTAGACGTATTTATTCCACCATTTTTTCAATTTCGAGGTCACATATCTGCTAGGCTGGTTTTCAACGTTAGTCGTTTCATTTGAAAAAAATATGATTATAAAAGAACCACCAGTATCAAATTGCATGTGAAATGCATGCATTCCTAAAGTATGAGTGCTAATTATTATTTTTTAAAACAAGTCGTCGACTTTTCTCGTTTGAATATTGAACCTCCTTTACAGTTTTCCTCCGCACCCTTGCCACCGCTTCACGTGCTCATATTTTTCATAACACCACCAGAATATCAATAATACACCTGGCCCGTAGTCTTTCATGGTTTCGTCCTCATATCCAAAATCACCACATAGTCGTGGTGTATCTCCACCGTTCACCATAATGTCACATTTGAAATGAGTGGTAATATTTACAATTTATTTAAATTGACACTGCGCTAAGGATCGACTCACGTGGAAACAAGGTCCCAGGACTTATCAAGTTAACGAGAACTTTTGACGTTGGAATTAAATAGTAATTAACGATTAGTTAAAAGTATCAACCTAATTGTCATGTTCATATGTCCCCAGTAAGATACAGCTAAAAGCCTAGTTTATTTGACTCTCGACAAATAACAAACTCTTTTCCACTTGAAATTGTCCTTTTTTATGACATGTTTGTATTTATTACAAGTATACTTGCCATTTAAAAAAAATATACTTAATTTAAGTAAAAAGGTAACTTAGATTTATTTTGAATTATTCGAACCCTTTTACCAAACTTATTGAATCTAAAACATATTATTCGAACCCTTTTATTCAACTTATTGAATCTCAAACATATTATTCGAACCCTTTTACCAAACTTATTGAATATCAAACATATTATTCGAACCCTTTTACCAAACTTATTGAATCTCAAACATATTTAGATTCAAGAATGCTTAATAATTATAGACGTATTTGGAAAAAATCTGTTGTGATAAATCAACTTTGGCTGTTTATTAAATTGGATAATCTTTTTTTGAATGAGTTAATTCAATTAAATATAAATGTGTACTTCATAAATATTGTTTATTTTATAAGCTGAATACAAATAATTTATTTGTGATGTATAAAATGAATGATAAATAAGTATCGAGAAGAACACGCTTAAAGAATGGCTCTGCGTCGAATCGAACTGCATTGGGGGGCCTAACAAAGTGCACTCAAAAAATGAAGTAATAAAACTGAAATGGGTTTTATTCGTCGTCAACCTTTTCCCGGTAAAATATTTTAAAACAATTAATTTTTATTTGAGTTGTGTGTACTTTTTTGTATCGATAAATATTATTCAAGATCAACATATTGAATAAGAAAATTAAATACCGCTAGAATAATATGGGCGTAAAAGTGTGATAAACAATTGTTTTATTAACTAAAATAAAGGACCTAAGTTTACTGTGAATTAATACTCATTTAGAATAGTTAAGGATAAAACAATAATTGAATCACTGTTTTACGATATAAACTTTTTTTCTACATATCCAAAAATAAAAGAATGCCTAGTTTGAGACAAATCAAAGAATTCATAAATCAGTGATTTTGTTATCATAGAGGTCCCAATTACTTAATTATTGTTTAGAGCAAATATTTGATTCACACCTCAAATCCTATAAATTTTTCCCAAAGTGAGGAACAATACCATAAAGAACCAATATTCGATTCCGTCCATCTTCCCAGCAGTTGGCCGCGAGTGTCACAGGGCTCGCGCGCGTCGCTAAATCCGTCCCATCCGGCGTCTGGAGCCCGTCTACCGGCCGGCGCATAACTCGCGCTATTTTTGAAATTCGCGACAATTTTTGCACAAGACGATCTCGCGAACAACGGACACTAAAGACGTTATCATTCCCTCACTTTTGGCCATTCTTCAAGAAGTCGAGTGACTTGATTTGCGATTATTAAACTGTGCTTTAGTGCCGTATATCTTTCTTCCTTGTCAAAGTTTCGCTTTATTCTTTTTTAGATACATTTGTTACATTTGAAAGAACTTTAGACATATGTGTTTTTAACATTTTCAGGAATCGTAAATGCGTTTTTCGAAGACACCTTTCTTTGAACAGAATAGTGTACATTTTCTACCGGTCCACAGTATTTTCATAAGTATTTAAGTATGGTTTGAGTTTATAGAACACAAATTTGGTTTGAGTTTATAGAAGTTTATACTATAGAACATAAAAATAAAACTTTTAATTGAATATTAGATTCTTAGAAAAAAATTAAAAGTAGGGATTATTCAATTGTTACGAATTATTTTAAGTTTCACCAAAATCTATTAGATATTAATTCGAATAGGCAGTTTCACTCTTATGTAGGAATGTAAATAGAATTCGTCAAATAATAATTTGTCTTACATATAACAATTTAACGGAGACTTTTGAGTCATAATGGCAATGAAAATAAATAACTCGAGAAAAGATCTTGAATTCAAAATGTTTAATAATATTTATCATATTTATTATACCTCATTAAAAATAGTATTTTAGTGAAATATTGTGATTACTTGTATTTGATATTGTGACGATAGTTAAATAAGTAAATATATAAATAACCAAGGTTAGTTGGAATCCTCGAATAAAATAATAAACACCACAATTTAAATACCACCGCACAAAAATCTCTTGACCGCAGAATCCTTGGTAAAAAGATTACATCGCGTCATACGACGAGTCTTGTTCGAGTAAATGCCGATTTTTTTGCTTGAATAAAGCAATTACTATAAAGGCACACGACAAAAAAGTAGAAAAACCTAATCATAATTCAGCGCGGGCCCCTTGTGATGGAATAGCTCTTATGTATAATTGATATAACAATAGTCAAAGGCAAAAAACGCATTCTGCGCATTCCTTGCGTTGATTTATGCGTGCAGTGATGGTCGAACAATAGGCGCCTCATATACTTGCTATGACTTTAAATTGAGTATGCAAACTTCTGCCGAAAAATGCGTAACTTAAAATACAGAATGTAAGATGAATTTTACATAATATAAATGGTTTATTTCCAAAAGTTCTTTGAAAAATACGCACGCATACTAAAATATGGAAACATAAATATTTAAGACCCAAAATGACATCCGTCAAGTTCAATAAAAAACAAACATACTACTATTCTATATTATATATATACTACTATTCTATAATATACTTCTATTCTATATTCTATGCTACTATTCTAGTATAGTATATATACGAGTATATATTGAACGCTGAATGCGTTATTTTCTGTATGGACTAAACAAAATTAAAAGAAAATGCATACCAGATTTTCCTGTTTAATAAGTAAATATTTAGTTTTTCTTTCTTGAATTTTTGGAAAGACCTTTGTTTCACTTGTTTTCAATCAATCAAGTAATTTCAATAATAGTCCTACTAAATATGTTTACCGTTCAAAAGCAACCCTTTTGACGTCTACCTACTCCCCTTCCCTTATTAGTCACTTCTCCCCTCTGCCTCTCAGTACCTATAATAATTAGAAAAAATGTATTTTCAACATAATTTAGTTCAACTTCACCTGACGAGGAAGACGGAAACGTTTTTGAAACCGGTAGTTAACTCAAATAAAACAGTGGTGAATAAAAAATAAGTGTTTTATTTATTTTATTATTTTTTCTACTTGATTAAAGTTTTATTCGAATTAATTATTATTGTGGAAAGTTAAAACATATTATTACTGAATATATAGTACTTTAAATATTGCACCAAAATATCAACTGCCTTGGCCTCATTACAGAGTATCTGAATAGACAGGTGAAATCGCTTGAACGATAGAGCATTTAATGTGATTATGGGGCTATACAGGACTCATACATGATAATTTGTCCGAACATCGCTACTATACGTTTGGGGGAAGACCTGATTGATGCGAACGACAGGGCAATCTGTGTTGCCGCTTACTGGAGAAGAAAGTTTTTTTGTTTAATTTAATAATTTTATTATAGCAACATTCCATGTATGCGCTAATCAGCATACTTCTACAAGTTCTAAAAACATTCTTAATAATATACTTCCGATTTGAACTATTCTATACAGTGTTACCAGCTTGCGACTATCATTTATCATCAAAATGATAGAGAACAAATCACAATTATATTTTGTTTTGGCATACATTTATTTCCTTACATCACTTAAATTCATATATACGAGTATTCTCGTGTATTATATTCGTTTATTTTATTATTTTTTATCATTTATCGTTTTATGATTGCAACCCATTCTGATTTTAAATTAATTGAATTGTTATATTGTCATCATTATCACCGAGAACAGATATCAATGTCATTCTATCTCAGCTCACGTATTTTGCTTTTGCCACGTCTGTACATCTCGTCATGCATACTCTTATTATTATATAAAAACTTTTCCTTCTTTCAGAATTATAATAATTTGGTCTTGCCACATTTTTCTAGGACTTCCCAAACTACTCGTACTTTCTATACAACATGTGTAGATTATTTTTCATATTCTTGATAAATTCACAAGACTTTTAGAAAAAAATATTACGTATGCGAGACATTCGTCAAAGAATACCGACAATTAAACGGAATATTGTCACTATAAAATCCAAATAAGTGTTCAATGAACATTTCAAGTCACATTCCCCATTCAAAGGAATTACGTCTTTTCGTAAATTTTTTTATCGTAAATTCATTTCCTAATAGAGTTACTTGAGCAGATATTTATTTATATTACAAACTGACACGCTTAACTTGCTGAGATATGATCGGATATTTATACGCACAATACACTAAAAGAGACAGAATGGGAGCGTGACCTATCTTTTAGATTTTCAATAATATGATGTACCTTTTTATGTATTTGCTGATGAAGCTTGATTAATCCGAATAGGTTCGGTGTGGGTAGGCCCCCGTAAATTGCGCAATAGACACCCGCGCACAAATCCTTTTAGGCACATCTCGTTCTCTGTGTGTATACATTCTTTTTTTTTTATTCTCATATTTCAAGCAAATTTAATTGACTGCAACTCCATTTTTTGCACGGATTTTTAATACGGTCGAGTGGGCGAACGTAATTTTTTCAACCGGGCTAAATTAGGTGTCAGTGACATTTTGATTTGAAGGGGTCAAAACCATAGGGGTACAAGTGACATTTAAGACGTGTGTGTGTGTTTATTTTGTAAGTATTGAGTTATTCTGATTGATGTCTATTAGAAAACGGATTAGTAATATGTAAATTTACATAGGCTGTCTTCGGAAAACGTGGTAAGGAAAATTTTATAATGTATTAATAACTTGATTTAGCATTACAATTGTATTGTATAGTATTATACTTTCGTTGTGTACAGTACAACCAGATGGGTTTATTATCGTATGACAATCTCTTTCAACCAATCAGAAAGATTTAAAAGAGGCCTTACATGAAGTCCTGGCTGATAATCTATTTAAAAAATTAGGCACCAATGGGATTCGAATCCGCAACCTCCAATTGGAAGACAGGAGTTAATCAGCTAGGCCTGGAGGTTTTATATCTGATTTAACAGTTTTGCTGTTTACAGTGTAACGTAAACCAGAAAGATGTTAAAGGGGTGTTGAGGGAAAACCAGAATGGAACTCTTTTTAAAAGTAATTGGGTACCATCGGGAATCGAACCCGTAACCTCTGAGTTAGAAAACAGGTGACATCCCAACTAGGTCACATATCATTAAGTCACTATTCCAAGTTATTCTATGTTTTTTATGCATTTATTCAGAGCTATTTACGTTCCTTTTTTGATTATTTTTCATTAAAATGTGCATTTTAATCTATGCAATGAATAAAATTATTGAATAATTTATTTTCAACTAACACTTCAAAATATTTAACAAGGTACAATTTCCTCAAAAGCTTGTTATTTCGGTTACAATTTAACTAAAACTTCAAAATTTCGACATCTAAAAATTTTGCCATTATTTATGGAATACTTATTTAACTGAGATTAATTTATTAGATTCAAACAAGATTTTAAATTGAAATGTGAATCGGTTTTTTTCTTTCTTAAAAATAACAAAACGTACTTAGACCTCTTTGAATTTGATCCGTTCTCTTTGATTTTTCCTACATTTCTTAATCTTTTGAGGACAAAAGACCCGATTCTCGTAAATTTTATGAGAACGTCTCTTTTATTATTGTTACGTCTAAAATAGCTGATTCTCGTTTCGAAATCTTAATCTGTATCACGTAATAAATCTATTGTCTTGTTTTCTCGGGAGATTTATTGAAATTTTCATTTCATTGACATTTTTATTGCTTCTAACGTCACTTGCAAAACATTCGAACTGATATCGAGGATAGCTTTTCATAAACAAAAATATTTTTTTAACTACGTGTTTTATTCACCAGCTAAACAAGTCGGCTTAAACAAGTAAAGGGATATATTTTCACATATTTTTTATTGTGTCAGATTTTACACAATTTAACAATTATCCTATTATCTTTTTTAAATACGGTAGTTCCTCCTTATCCGCGGTTTCAGTACCCCGCGGTAAACTCAATTCGAAAATATTAAATGGATAATTCCAACGTATCGTCGGAATATTAAAAGTACAATAGCTTGACGCTACGTCAGAATGCTTATGTTATGTTATCACCTCACTTGTATATCATATCATCACTATCATCATCACATAATCACAAGAAGAAGGATGAGTACAGGACAAAAATCACATTTACATAACTATTATTATAGAATATTATAATTGTTAGTTATTGTTGGTAATATCTTACTGTGCCTAATTCATAAATATTTTTTTTATATATATTTACGTATAGAAATAAAACAAAGTATACATGTACCTATATAGGGTTCGTAACGATCCGCTATTTAAGGCATCTCCTTGGAGTCTTGGAGCGTATCCACGACGTATGGTTTATGGTATATATGGTATGTGTTTTTATATTTTTTTAAATTTTTAAAATTTTTAATGTAAATTCTAAAAATATGTCGAAAAAGCCAACAGAAATGCCTAAGAACAGATCCTAAAATCCAATGATTATAGGTTCTGTTCTTAAGTATTTTGGCTCGTCATTATAAAACGTTTAATGAACCTATAAAATTACTATACAAAACAAAACACGCATTCTACTATTATCTTTTCTTTATTTTTTTATTATCCGTGCATTGAACACCATAAAAGTAAATTAAAACGAACATAGTCTTTTTGGCAATATCTTCTGTATCATTCATTGCATTTGTAATACTCCGCATTGCTATTTTGCTGCCATTCATCTTGTGTAATGCATTCACCAACAGTGAAAAGAGATGTAAAAATTATTCAATTTTCTTAAAAATCCCATTTTGAATGATGTATAACTATCGTTTTTGAGTCTTATTTTCTTTTTCATTGTTAGTTTTGGGGACGTTGAAGTTTTATTGGATTAGTGCCCCATGATTTTCACAATGATCTAAATAAGAATCGACGGTCATAAATTGTATTCTAATGTCTCTTTCTCTACCCTTCAGTATATGAGTTTCTTATATACTGAAGGGTAGAGAAAGAGAGAAAAATATCACCTAATTGTTTTATTATATCTAATGATTTACCTTTCACAGGATACGATTTCGTTATATATTTGATAAGTGGAGATAAATAACTTATATTTTTATCTGATTATTTCCATTAAAAAATGTGATATTTTTTCATGGAAATTATTATATTTTATGTAATACGTCTATATGCGGTAGTTGTTTTTTATGTCATTCTGATGATTAAAAAAAACAATTTCAGTAAAAATTCAACATTGAAATGATACTCGTATTATGTAATACTCTTTTACATAATTAACAAATTAATTTTCATTTATTGGGTTGTTATACTGGTAGTATTTTCTTGATAGTAATTTTACCATTCGTATTCGTAACACATGTGAGGTATTCTATGTATGTCAACTCAATACTTTCCATCTTACCCTTTTACGAGGTATTTCCCTTGATTTCAGATGTTCCTGGATTATATTTTACAGTTGGTACCTATGGAGTTCATCAGAAGCTTTTTTTTTTTTTAAATTACAATCAAGTATTTGAATAATATCGAAAAATTCAAAATTCTACGTGTTTTGGAATGATATCATGACAGATAAATATGAAATACCGTATATTATATATGGTAAATATTTGCAAAACACATAGATGTACCCATGTATTTATGGAATTTTCAAGAATTAAAAAAAAACGAATGTACACTCGCCACGAAAATTTGAAAAAATGGTGCATTCCATAAATACAAACTGTAAACCAAAATTTAAGAAAACCTAAAGAGATGCGGTGGAATTTGTGCTCGTATTTAAATTATGATGATTTAACGTGGAATGCCCCTTGTATTGAATGCTTTATATATTGAATTTAAACGAAGTGTTTATTTTTAATTAGTTTCCTTCTCGAAAAATAGTATTGATTATTTCTATAATTGAATATAGATCCTACTATTAAAGTTCAGTATATTTTATTTCGATAAATAATTTAGTTTTTAATGATGGTGAATTCTTGGAATCGATAGGTTTTCAGGTACGCAACAATTCCACCCAAGTTTGATTAATCCAAAATCAAATGTCTTTTTTATATTGCTTTAATATCCTTTGATATAAATAAGCTATTTTCTATACCCGGTGTAAATAAATAAATCTTTTTAATAATAAATTACTGTGATGTTTCTCTAATTATATTTATTCCCATGACGCGTTTTTACCTCTGGACCGAAGCATTGTTCTCGTAACAAACCAGGATCATTACGTACGAAGAAAACCTTGAGATAGGAGGTAGAAACAAGTGATGCAGTGATTAATGAAATTTGTGGAATCACAGAGTAATTCACTATCAATTCTAATACAGAGTTACTCAAAGTTATAGGCGAATCCTTTGAATAAATAATATTCAGTTCAGCCAAATTCAGGAACGATAGGAAATCATTCAGCGAATCTATGCATGTACAACACATGTGCGTGCATTGTATTAATGTGTGTAAGATATTGCACTTCATCAGGCACACGATGGCTAGGAAATCTAAATTCCATTACTCTCGGTAGGTTCAATCTACTGCTGTCTAACGTTTGTACGTTTACTTAACGTTATTTTTTATTACTAAATATTGATCTAAGACTTTATGTAATGTTACTAATAAGCGACGAAAACCATCGATTTAGATAAAATAAGGACAAAAAGTAAACCCAGTAAGATGCATACTAAGGAAGTTCAAATACAGGAGAAAGAAAAAATATATTAGATATGAAAACAAAAAACATATTTTCAATTTCCTCCTTATTCACGGTTCCTCCTTATTCACTTGGATAAAATTTCCAATCTATCAAAAAAACTATTTCCTACTTTATTAACCATTTCTAGTCCAATCAATCCGTCCCCATCTGTCAAACGGATATCTTTTGTAATCGATCCAACCTATCAACGATTTACGTAACATGTTTTATGATTATCGATCATTGATCATTAATGATGTTCACTAATAACTAACAATATGACTTTACGTCAAAACAGTACACTCTCGTTGTTTTAAGAATTAATTTAATATTTAATAACTTATTTGGTGCTTTCTTGCAAAAATACGTGGCATAACTAAATTGTTGAAGTTTTTAAAGTAAAAAAGCGTTTATAATGATGCATGCATGACGAATTGTATGGATATGGTAGATGTGTGTTTTGATCGAATGAAGAGATCTGTTTTATCTACTTACCCGATAGAAATATGGTAATGACGATTGTAAAATTATACAATATACGGATTTATTGCCTAACGGCATCCTCTTCCAACCAACCGAACGAGTGTTACACAAATTGGACTATTTGTTAGTTGAGAGGTTACAAAGTTTTTAGGCTACACGTATAACAGAAAAAAAAAAATAATGCAAAACCAATAGCACAAGGCTTGGATAGTGGAAACACAGGGAAAAATTTGAATGGTGGAACATGAGAAAACAAGCAGTCGTTGAGGAGACATGATTTTGAAGTCACTATTTAAAGCAAGCCAATCAATTTGCAAGTCTTATATAGCAAGTACTACAATTCTAATGACTTGGACCAATACGGACGACGCGAAGATGAAAGCGCAATGTATTTCCTTAAAATAATAACGTTTTTGCAAAGTTTTGGGACGTACTGCGTAAAATATTTGAGACCCCCTACGTGATAAATTATTTCACTTGTTTTTGCTTGTTCGTGGATATAAATTAAAATAAAACATGTATGCAGCATAATCAATGATTTCATCGCTCTCTGCTTCTATATTGAGATTCTCAAATATAATCACACCTTGTCCCTATTACAATATGCAGAGAGAATTCACTCGGTCGTGCCACGTTTTCCTCGAATGTCCCAAACTTCAAGTGATCTCTATTTTATTTAATATACACAATAAAACATACGTCACGTCGCTTTGAAATCCATAATATATAATTTTTAGAGATAAACACAGTCGTTAACTTGACCATTTATTGCATGTAAAGGCGTGACCTACGTTAACTTGGTCATTTATTGCATATAAAGGTGTGACCTACGTTAACTTAACCCTTTATTGCATGTAAAGGCGTGACCTACGTTAACTTGGTCATTTATTGCATATAAAGGCGTGACCTACGTTAACTTGACCATTTATTGCATGTAAAGGCGTGACCTACGTTAACTTGGTCATTTATTGCATATATAGGCGTGACCTACGTTAACTTGGTCATTTATTGCATATAAAGGCGTGACCAACGTTAACTTGGTCATTTATTGCATATAAAGGCGTGACCTACGTGGAACTGATATATCTTTCTACTTTAGCTTTATACTCCTCTTAATTTGGATGGATTTCTTAAATAAGTAATACATTGGTTACTTCTCGTTTGTATATATTTTGCCAAAGCGGTCAGTCACTCTTAAGATAACAAGGGTATATATCATGTTCCGTAGGCGATTCTTGAGCCTCCACGTTACACAGCTCGATGTCACCGACCAGTTTGGTAAGAAGCAATCCGCATATTAAATTATAAGTGTGAATTATTCACTCGGGCATAAAACAAGTAGATTTAATTTTTTATGCTAATTCACTTTTTATAGTGGGTTGGATTGGGTTTTTATTAAGTTGGATTGGGTTGGTTTGGACAGACACTTGTGTTGGATTGGACAGACGGCTGTGAGAAAACCGTCTCTCTGAAACTGTAAACAATTGCTCTTTCAGGTATGACAACAAAGACTTACATCAACCACAGGCTGCAATGATGCATTGTAATGAATCATTATAGGAAAATTGTTTGTGTTAATAATTTGTTTTTTTTAAGATCCACCTTATTTTACTATTTATTTATTCTTAACAAAAAAAAAATATTTCAAAACAAAGTGAACAAAAAAAAACAGCAATCAAATCAGCTTTAAAAAATATCACAGCAAAAATGGAAAATAAGGAAAAGAAAACTGGAAAAAATTAAAACGGAAAACATTTATGTACAAATAAAAATTAAAACAAATACAACAAAAATAAACATTATTATTGCATTTTATTAATTCGAACATACTTTATATTCATCATTATAATTTAAAACATAATACAAAAATTAACATTGAGAAATACTAACTATTTCTGATTTCAGTTTCCCATTGGAACAACTGAAAATTTCCACATTAATCGTGTTCCCTAATCTATGCAATCACGCAATAGGCGAGAAAATCCATAATTTGTGGTATGAACGTCCTTCCTGGGGAACCTGTTAACACGAAAGTCGGGAACATTGAGAGAAATCTTGAGCTCTTCACAGACAACCAAATTGTTCAGGCGTCCCCATGAGAATATCATACCAAACGTTACCCACTGAAAAAGGGTGAGTTTCAGTAATCTGCGAATAGGTATGTAATAATTGTCTTATATTTTAATTATTTCTATCAATTTTTGTTTCGTTTCAATGATTTTCAGTTCAAATAGAAATTGATGAAATTTTTGTTATATAAGACCTAATTACAAAATACAAAACGATTATAATTTTCTTTGAATATTTCCTCTAGCCTAGTGGAATAAGCGATGAAGCGCGCCCATCAAATAAATTATCTTCACTTTTAGAAATAACCTACTGGAATCCGCTGATTTCCCAAAAGCTACTAGTCTAGCCAACGGGGAAACCTTACCACAGGATGTCTCGTGACCTCGCAAAAGTGACACTAGCGAAATATCTCAGGTTCGACATTCCGAGGATACCTCGCGGCGAGTAAAACGGCAAACGGCTGCCCCGCCCCATCATGGGCGTCGAACCCGTGCCTCTCAGCTGTTGTCCTCAGTTGGCTCTACCGCGCCAATTCACGCAAGTCATCCGCTCCGTCCATTGTTGCGCGCTCCCAAACTCAAACACAAATTCCCACAATAAATTAAGTGGTAAATTATTATTTTAAAAAGAGTTCTTATAATTTATGATTTACATCGGAACGAGCGACTTACGTGAGATTTTTATCCGAAAATTCAATATAACAATAATGACTAGGCTTTGAATGATTTTTTTTTCGTGTTCGCTATTAACCTGGTTCGTATGCAAGCTCGAGTAATTTTGAGAGTATTGAACTAGGATCTTGTAAAAGAGTATTTTAATAATAGCAGACTGAATTTATAAAATAATATGACGACATCCGTGTCGTAGATGGTGAGACGTCTATCTTTCAATTCGGGGGTTATGGATTCGGTTCCCTTTGGAACTCAATTTATTTGAAATAGGGATCCAGTCTTTCTTCAGTTTCTCACTCAAGGCCTCGAATATCTTTCTGCTTGATTGGAAGAGATTGCCGTGTAGCATTAAGCCCACCAGGTTTTACTGTATAAGCCGAAAGTGTAATACACGTACAATACAAATCGGTATGAATAGCACATTCCAACAATTCACTTGCCATGTGTAAACCTTTTGAAACATTCAAGTAACTAACTCATGAATCAATCGATCAACTTCCGGTATTTTTACCTTACGAGTACTAGTCCACTCGATCCCTTTAAAGATGCGGAACTATTGCGGTATGACGGTATCTAATCCACACTATCGATTGTGTTTGTGTTATTTTTTATATTTATATCTCCCGCCTATTTTCCCACAATCGCAATAGTTTATTGTGGTCGTCTTCGCTAGTTTCTTGTCAGGGTGATGCGGAAGCCTTCGTCCACCAGTTTCTTCTGAGAACTTGCGACGAAAATAGCTCTCAATAATGTTCTCCATGAATTGCACCTAATTATATTTTTATAAAACATTTTTGAGAATGATTTGTAGCCTTTTACTCTGTGCTACTGATAGTATACAAGATTTTTGGTTGGAAACAAACTCGTCATATGTGATCTAGATTTTTGAAATATGGACTTTTTACGTAATTTGAACGTCAAATGATAAAATATTAGCCTCTTTTGTACATTATTTTTTTTCGTTTCATTTTTAATGATTTTGACTACCTACAATGTATAGTTGTTAAGATGTATGTCTTCCAATCCGGGAGTTGTAGGTTCGGTTCCTGTTGCAACCATTTTTTAAAGGATTCCAGTCTGGTTTTTACTTAGGCCTCTTCAAAATATTTCTGAATAATTTGAAGAGATTGTCACATGGCATTACTCTCGTTGTAACTCAAACAGAAAATTTATTTGTTGTTGGTTGGTAAAACCCACCAAATTGTACTGCATACGACGAAAGTGTTTTACAATAAAATATAAAAATCATTCTACGCCATCTCCGTTCTTAAAATAACAAGATAAAGGTAGAAACCCCGGTTCTTGTCATACAATTCGCTGTTAAATATTTTTTTATATATATTTATTAAATACATGCTAAGAATTAACTTTTAAATTAAGTGACAATGATCTGATGTATTGAAAATTGTATCACCATCATTGTCATGGTTGCAATTTAACCAACGCAGATGTCCACTACATAATATTGATATCTTGCCAAGAGTTCAGCTTCCGCTAAGCTCTGATCCAGCCTTGATTCACACAAGCTTATAGATACAGTCTGGATATTCCAAAATCGAAATGTTTGCACACCCTAAAAGTGAAGCTAAAATAGCTTAAAATGAATTTGTTTGCATAAGATTCCAATGTGTAAATTCATTGATTTATTTCGCACACGAATTGCACCATCAATATAGACTAGGAGATCTGTGGAGGTAGGGTGGGTGTACATATGTGCGAAAGAAACCAAAATCAGTTGGGTATCATTTCATTCTTAAGATAACTAAACTTTATTATTCCTTTTTATATGTTCTAGATAAATACAAGTATAGTTTATTTATTCACTAAGATACTTTATTGTAATATATACAAATGGCATATTTATTGCCAAACTACAATCTCTCACCCAACCGAACAAGAGTTACGTAGGTTAATGGCAATTAATGGGTGAAAGACTACTGTGTTATTTTCTAAAAGAAAAGTCAAACATACTTAAAGCATTAAAAACAAATAAAAAGAACAGCTTGACAAAATATTTGCAAATGTCACTAAAGGTTAGAAAAGGAGATATAGGAATTTCAGAGAAATAAATTTCGCCATTGAGAGATTTAATATTTTTTTCATTGTCTATTTGAAGCAAACCAGCGAGTGTTACGGTAGTCGGTAACTGATTTAAAAGTGACAGAATTGATAGTAAAGGACGACTTGACTACAGTTAATATATTTTTCTTATTACATCAAGCCATATTCCAATAGGATAAACTAATGTAGCAAAATTTTTATGTCGCGTGAAGTATTATTTCAAAAAATTTTATTGCTTGTGTAAATTTCCGTTTTCCTGTTTTACAATAATA
Source organism: Odontocerum albicorne (assembly GCA_949825065.1). Classification (NCBI taxonomy): domain Eukaryota; kingdom Metazoa; phylum Arthropoda; class Insecta; order Trichoptera; family Odontoceridae; genus Odontocerum; species Odontocerum albicorne. The sequence goes on along the minus strand of OX463848.1, from coordinate 26,804,703 downwards.
TCGACTTCTGTATTAAATCAACAAGTCTAACTGTATTATAATCAATTTGTATTTGCAATTTATTAATAGTATCATAAATTTATGTCAAAATAGATTCATTGTATGCTCCATTGAGTCGTGAAGGGGCCGCCATATTTCCGAGAAAACTTTTTTTTACTAACATTTTAGTTCAAAATTATTAATTAGACGCGCAATATATTTAATATTTTGAAATTATAACAGTTTAGTTGGCCAGCATAATGTTTTGAAATTAAATAATGCAATATTTCGTGTCATTATTTTTTTGCTCAATATGTTAGCGTTTTATGGAACCTTGTTGTATTTGCAGCTCGTTGTTCTTCATCACGTATTGACTTTTTGCTAATGATTTAGTTTATTATCAATTTAAAATCATATGCTTGAAATATCTATTTTGATCGAACTAGTTGGGTTATATGTAAAATGAATCAATGAATCATCTATAGCCTACTTGATAAGACGCCTATATTTCGACCCAGAGGTTGTGTGTTCTATTCCCGTTGGTATCCAAATAAAAAAAAAGGATCAATCTGGTTTTCATTTAAAGGTTATTTGTAAGACCTCTTCTGGTTAGTTGGAAAAGATTGTCGCATGGTTATAAAACCGAATGGTTGTACTGTATACGAGAGTGTAATGCAAAATGAAAGCGTCCGAATTAAAGATTTATTATATTAAAGCTTTGAATACAATTGGTGCATTGTATTTAAAAAAAACAAACTCTCAAGATATTATGGCAATACATTTTGTGTTAAAAAACGAGTATTTTTTTCTCTCTCTAATGTCTAGACATGGTACACGAGTACTTTATTTCATACAAATTATATTTTTGACAATTTCATTCGTTCTCTGCTTAAATACAATGTAACGATATTAATTTGAGGTTGACATCCACCGTAGATGAAATAAATAAATCAACATTACCGCGTGGTCTACGAAAATGTACATACAGGATGTCCCAAACAAATATGTTCACACTTTGAATGATTATACATTCAGTATTTATTAAAATATATCTACGATTAAAACTCCAAATTAAAGAAGACAGACAGAATTATTTTAGTTATTGCAAGTGCTCAAATTGATCTGCTGATAACGTGGAATCGCAAACATCACGAATCATTTGTTTTCGTATTTGGGCGCATTATATTTCAATTGCTGCTCTCAATTCATTAACTGTTGCCGGTTTTGTGTTATAAACATTATCTTCGATGAGTCCCCGTATAAAAGTCCATTGGCATGAGATCTGAAGAGCACGGGTGATATTTAATGCTACCTCTACATTCAATCTTCCTGTTCGGCAATTTTCCATCAATATAGGCCCTCACATCACGATAGTAGTGGGAAGGTGCACCATCTATCTGGATATAAATATCATATTCTTCCTAAAACCCCTCACGAATGACGTCCCTGCAGCAAGTTCAAGTAACGGCACGATGTAAAAATGCGCATATATTTTTTTTGAGACATTCTATATCATCCATCCATTTGAGATACCTTTTTTTGAGACATCGATTTAGGTCCAACAGCTATAATCCAACACAATTTTAAAAAACCATCTTGGTAGAATACAGTCAAGTTTCTTAAAAAAAACTAACTTTTTCAATATTTTTATAAATCTCAATCGCATCAACAAAGGTTCCTTCTTAAAAAAGAGTTCTTTTAAATTAGTCGAGCTATAAAAGATATATATATATTATATTTATATATATATATATATATATATATATATATATATATATATATATATATATATATATATATATATATATATATATATATATATATATATATATATATATATATATATATATATATATATATATATATATATATATATATTATATATATATATATATATATATATATATATATATATATATATATATATATATATATATATATATATATATATATATATATATATATATATATATATATATATATATATATATATATATATATATATATATATATATATATATATATATATATATATATATATATATATATATACAATATATTGTATATATATATATATATATAATATATATATATATATAATATATATATATATATATATATATATATATATTTTTTTTTTTTTAAATAATAATTATGATCAGAAAGTAATTTATTAAGAATTAATGTACAGATAGTAACACCAGTTAAATAATAATAACATTTTTGCTATAACCGTAATGCGTAACGCCTATTAATTCATAGGAATAATTCAATTCCTAAGGGCTCTGGTGCGATGCCAAAAAACTACTCATTTAGCTTTGTATCCGAGTACACTGACACTGGGATGTTTATAAAGAATCTTGGAAATAAGCTTTACTTTTCTGCAATATCATACAATAACTTAATTTATAGTTAAAATATAATCATTATGAGGGTCCGAGATACGAATAAAATTAATCGAATTCTGAAAGAGGAAAGTGGCAAAGCCTTTATAATAGGAGAGTATGTCAAGGTTTACAGACTGGGAAGAGCGAAAGATATATGCCAAGATATAATAAAAGGGAGATCTGTTCTATCTGCCTACCCAGATAAGGGCACAGCGTTATGGTGATTATGATCACATGGTGGAATCTTGTAGTTCGAAACGGGTTTATTGCTGTGTGGTATTAATTGCCTCTTCCAAACAACCTGTTGAAAACCAGCGCCCGACGATCTTCTTGTACTCGTCAATGCTTATTTTCTTAAGTCGTCATTTCGTTCTTCATTCCTCGATTTATATTTTCGAGCAGACGTTCTATAAGCGCATTCTTCAGACTTCGTTGAATTTCAATTATTGTGTTATTTTAAAACTTTTTTCAAGTTCTAAATTTTTTAATTATTTATATATCTAAATAAATACAGCAATAACTGTTTACATATGTGTATATGTACCATATCATCGTATATGATACATGTACTGCAATATTTTGGAAAGTGTTCTTATTATATTGTATGTAACTCATCATAACTAAATATCAATTGAGAAATGTTGTGGTGAAATGATTTTCGTCCTTTATGGTTTTTCTTATTTGAATAATGAAATGTATTTTGGGGGAACATTTAACATGCAGAATAATAATAAGCCATTGCAATGCCACCCAAGTCTACAGATTGCACTCGGTTTGAACGAGTTGAACGCCTCTGTTACGTTTCACCGAGACTTAGCACATTCTTGGCCGTGTGTCAATTATGCCTTAATACTTACTCCTTACTTATTGCTTGTCCTATGATACGAATTCAGCAAGTCGTTGAAAAGATTTACAATGTGTTTTCAATATTTCGAGTGTAGGTATTTATCGAGAAAAAAAATCAGGTTACTTGTATGTTGACAAGTAATCTACAACATACAAGCAATATGATTCCAGCCCCTCTTTAAACAGCGTATAAAAATGAGTACGTATTTAAAATGCCGAAAATTTAAAATTCTTTTAATAATCTCGTCTTTCATTTTTATTTTTTGCCATTTACCAATTAACGACATTGTGATAAATACATATAATATAAAATTTACTTTTGAATTGTTCACACTTATAAATAAAATATTAATTAAGTGTGTTTACGTATTGCATGAAATTATAAAAATTATACATTGAACATGTGTAAATTGAGGGATTTAATTAAAATATAAGTATAACTTTGTGGGAAAATAAATTTAAGTAAATATTACATTCAAATATATTTTACCATGGAAAAGTATTGTTATGGGCTTAGATCATGTAATCGAAATTATTTTAATTCATCTACGAATCGGAATATTTAAACAGGTTAAAATATAAATTAACAGCAGAATATCTAAAAAAAAAATAAAAAAAACATCGGAAAAGAGTCACGAGAACTGTATTAGAAAAAATGTTTTACAGACAATATCCACACATTAACAGGAATTTGAAGATTCGTCGCAATATATTTCTCTAGGTTTCAATAATTTGAGGTTATCAGTTAGTGATCAATTAATAAATTATGTCACACGCAACATATACAATATATATATATATATATATATATATATATATATATATATATATATATATATATATATATATATATATATATATATATATATATATATATATATATATATATATATATATATATATATATATATATATATATATATATATATATATATATATATATATATATATAAATTCTTATAATTTAACAATAATATATTATACAATAAATTGAAGTATAATGAGTCATGCCTAAGTTGTTTTTTGCTTAATGATCAGTATTTTTTAAATATTGATATAGGAATCCGCATGGAAATATGTAAACAAAAATATCATAGTGTCGAGCCTTTTATTTTTTAATAATGAATTAAATAATCACAGTATTTTGAATTCAAATCTGAAATGTGAATCTTGCTAGATAAAATATTTTCACAATTTTACTCAATATCGTCTTACAAAAAAAGCTCCTGTCATCGGATATTCGAGAGGCTAGAGCCGCAAATTTGTTTCAACGGTATTTTATAGATATCCAAATGACAATGTAATGTATCAATAATAAATTTATCTCTGTTCGGGCCTCGACACGCGAATGTTACGGTGTCTTTACAAATTGTGAGGACTAAGAGCAAGAGCCCGCTCGATATGAGCGCTGAGGGGCCTAAATATGGATTTGGATTTCTATCTAGTTTTGTGCCACAACAAAAACTATTGTGCAAGTTCAGGGGATATGATAAAAAATTCTAAATACTTATTATATAATATTATTTATTAATAAAATTATATTAAAAAAAGTTATGTTGAGGCGTAGATTAAAAATGGACGTAATTATGCAAGGAGGAACCTACTATCATTTCTATATTCTTTTTAATGTAGATTTGGATATGTTATCTTGCGATAATAAATCCTGGAAGGATGAGCCACCAGGCTTCTCTCCAACCTCCACCCCCGCAGGACATACGATGTCCTGCGGGGGTGGGGGGGGGGGGTCTCGTGTGCCGCTATGCATTAAATTCTGTCACTACATATCCTATTCACATAGTTACGCTAGTACCTCCTCTCTCTCTATTCAATGAATAGTTTTATATACAAGTGCATTTTTGTTTACTTAGTCAAAATAATATTTTGGTACCAAATTTTATGTTTGGAAGTAAACGTGGAAAGGTGGAACGTGGACTTGGAAAAATATTGATTGAAAGGAGCCGAATAAATGCTGTAGAAATGCGTGCACTGAGAAGAATACACGTGGTGACAATGTATAACAGAATACGCTATGAATTGCTCAGAGATGAATGTGAATTTAAGGTTAATGTGTTGAGTAAGATTAAGAAGAACATATCTACTGACCATGTCATCTACAACGTCTGTCCGATGTGAGATCTTTTGACCCTACCTCGAAGAGATTTCCCTGCGATGCGCGATGGTTCGTAAATCTTATTTCGGATGATCGAAGAAATTATGATCGGCCTGACATAGATCTTTTAAATTCGAACTTATTACCTATTCTGAGATAATGTAGGAAATATCTATCAGGCTGCGTATGGAGTAAAGACACGTAATTTTCCATAAAATATGCATCGAAAGTACTCTTGATATAATTTGAACATACAGGGTTGATCTATGTTTTTTTTGATAATTTGAATAAACCAAAACTTTCTGCTATTTAGAAATTGGATCTTTTTGGCATAATTATGCCCAAATAACTCCATTGAAACCAAGTATAATTTAGTTTCAATGATGTTAACAGTATTGAAACTTAGTTAATAGTACTAAAAGACCTACTGACCATTGAAATCACACGTAATTTTGAATTTTTTTTAAATATATAGAAATAATAATTAATAAAGCTTTTGCTACATATTAGTGTTTTTTTTTTAAATATTTTCAAACGGAATTAAATTAAGTAATTATTTTTTTAACGTTCTTTGATAAAATCTAAATGTTGCAAAAAATTTACTAACGTCATCATAAATAGGCTATTATATTAAACGATCTCCCTGGCCTAGTTTGTATGTCACATTTCGTTTTTAAAAGGGTTCCAATCTGGTTTTCACTTGAGGCCTTTTAAAGCTTTCACTTGATGTTTAACTCTGTTTGGTTGGAAGAATTGCCACGTTGCAATAACCCCGAGGGATTTCACTGTATACTATACAACAAAAGTCAAATACAATATAATCAAATCCAATAAAAATTAAACGTCTTGAATAGTCAAACTTCGGCCTTATCATTTCTGATTTTTGTTAAAACCCTTTCATTGACACCATTATTTTATTTATATTCATGCATTTGTCGTTTTTTGGCTTCGCATTTAACATATTTCTACAGTTACGTCAAACATGGAATATAATAGATTAGTCTTATAAAATTGTGTCTTATTGTTGTTTTTTGTGTGAGTTCTAATTTCCGTAGTTACGATTAAGTGTTAATCGTATTTAACATTTTTATTAGTAGATTATATATTTTATAAAGGATCAAATAACTATGTATGTATAAAACCAGCCTCCAGGTTAACATGTCCGCAGTCCTTACTTTTCACATACCTGACCCAATAAATAACCTCGCCCACGGCCGTGTGAGGAATGGTCTTGCAAATCAAAATTAATTAAAATATATTTCGCTAATAGTCCGCGACGTACATATTTAGCTTCCAATAGGATTCCACTTAATAAATATGCCAATACTCCAAGTGAGCGACCTGTCCCGTCTTCGTAGCTCACTTCTCAACGTATTCATTTCTAATAATACTTTTGACCACCTTAGGATATTCAACATAATATGAACACTAGCAGAAGTAAACAATCTTACTGACTAAACTACACAATTCTATCTTTCAATGGAAGAGAAGCACAATATCATTAAAAAAATAATTTAAAGTTATTAAAAAAATATATTTAATAACAGTGCAATATAAAATATTTGGATTTAAAATAAAAAAGTTGTTTATTTCAAAATTAATTCATTTGTACGGTACCCTTCAGTTTATCCGAATTGGACGCAATATATAGTGCATGTGAGCAGACTCCAAGCTGTAGTTACATGCTATATCGAAATATATAGTGCATTTGATCACGTGAGTAGACGGTACTAATATATTGCATCGAAAGATAAAGTACATTCGAACATGTGAGCAGACTCCAAGAAGAAGTTATATGCTGTGTCGATAGATATAGTGTATTCGAACAGGTGAGCAGACTCCAAGAAGAAGTAATATGCTGTGTCGATAGATATAGTGTATTCGAACAGGTGAGCAGACTCCAAGAAGTTATATGCTGTGTCGATAGATATAGTGTATTCGAACAGGTGAGCAGACTCCAAGAAGAAGTAATATGCTGTGTCGATAGATATAGTGTATTCGAACAGGTGAGCAGACTCCAAGAAGAAGTAATATGCTGTGTCGATAGATATAGTGTATTCGAACAGGTGAGCAGACTCCAAGAAGAAGTAATATGCTGTGTCGATAGATATAGTGTATTCGAACAGATGAGCAGACTCCAAGAAGAAATAATATGCTGTGTCGATAGATATACTCGTAGTGTATTCGAACAGGTGAGCAGATTCTAAGCAGTAGTATTCTGGGTTGAAAGATAAATTGCATTTGAGCAGGTGAGAAAATTCCAAGTAGTAGTAATGTGCTTTGTTGAAAGAATGAAAATAATTATCAACCAATGAACAAAATTCAAGAATACGGATATTTACAACAGGGAACAATTTAAGTACAAAGCCATAACGCTCTAGAACCACACGTACGTAATAGGAAAATAGTTTGAGAAAGAAAAAGAATTCTTGACGAACAACAGACGTTCTACAAGTACATTTACAGGTGACCATTTAAATAATTATAAATACGGATTACGCTGTTTGATACGTTTCAGATATTTCTGTATCAGATATAATATGTATGTAAAGAATGCGGAAATTAACATCGTTTAAAATTATTTTGCAAAAGTTTATTTAAAAAAAACTTTCTTAATGCTAAATGGAATTCCACAACACCAAAAGAAATTAATATTATTCAAAAGAATTACATCCATTAAGTCAGCATTAAGCATGCAAGCGCTACCTACCTACCTACCTACCTACGCCATATTCCAAATAGATCTCAAAGTTGACTCAGTGTCTTACTGGATTTGCTTTGATTTCATCACTATTGCTTTTGTAATGTTTGCTTTCTTTTATTCTTTTGTTCATCTGTGACAGGAGTTTTAAGATTTTTGTTCAATTTATCGACTTCTAGAAGAAAACAAATGTATTGCCTTGATCCACATTCTGAAGTTTCTTTTGCTAATCTATATTACATGTTGGAGTTATTTATGTCTTGTTTCGATTTTATTTGAACAGTGAAAACTAAATGTATCCAAATAAATAACGTAAACTCACCTAAGATGGTTTGGAGACATGGCCATTAAAATAAAGCACGACCTTGTTTCAAAAGATCTTTGCCTCAAGTTGAAAGTTACATAACGGGTAAGTTAAGTCTGCTCTTTACACGGTTGTACAATGCAATTTCCATTACATTAATAAATGCAGAGACAGTCTATCAGTTGAGTTTTTACAACCCATGATCGTACTCGTAAAACATAGTAGTACTTCAGATCCTGTAGAATGGACCCCAATTAGATGAAACATAGTCATGAGGCAAATGAAAAATTCTTATTTAAAATATCAATGTCTAAATTGGGAAGACTTATGTGCCAGGTTAATTTGTAAGTGCAGAATGGTTTTTCAGCACTGTGCCCTTATGTGACTGAGCAGATCCATATAGTCACTGCCATGATTTCAGGAACCCCACAATATTACGCCAGCTACTGATGAATGATATGGTGGGAGACGGATCTAAAAATTTAGAAGTGCAGGTGTAACCTATCAGCATTTTCCAATAAATCCCAAAAGCTTCCGGCTTGAACAAATAACGAGTAGAGCGTGTATTGGCAGATATCACGCGGAACAGGCCATATCTCTCATCGTTAGGCGATATTACAATTAAAAATTGACACTACCCTCAGCAGTATGTCAACTAGAGCCAGTAGAAACTTGTTGTTTCGTTATATTCTGAAATGTTATAAATTGAATATCGCGTGGTTATCAAGCTTCTTTCAAAAGAAAGGAAAATATAAATTATTTTCCTTTCTTTTGAAAGAATAATAAATTTGAAAGAAACAAATTAAACAACATTAAAATGCTGTCTATGGAGAATCTTCACCGGGGGCAGTATCTAAACGGCGTTTAATTTATGCCAGACTTTTCCCATTTCTTGAAACAAACTTGATAACAGCGCGATATTCAATTATTTACATTTCAGAATAATACGAAACAACACGTCTTCTATCGGCTTTAGTATCTACTGAGAGTAGTACACATTTTAACTGTAACATCACCTAGGCATGGCCAGCGAATATAGTTGTCCATACACGCCCTAACTTGTTTTGGTCTGAAAGTTTTAGACCTTAGTGATAGATATTTTTTTATGATCATATGACATTTACAAATTGAATATTCTGGTGAAAACTTGGGCACCTTTCAATATCATCCCTTAGGTACTCATTGAATATAATAACATCTTTATAATGGATACGCCAATAGTTTTATTTATTGCAATAAAAATGGTGAAGGTATGTATGGATAATGTACGAATAAATATTTGAGATACCGCCCGTCCTTGGCACGCGGCGCACCGGCCTCCCACGCGATGTCTTCTCTCCTCTGGCCAATGAACCAGACCTCCGAGACTGCTCCACCCATTCACATGGCTGGCTGGCGCTTGCTAGAAGAAGACCCAGCTGATGTCTCTGACAGATGACCTCCGTGGCACAGTGTTAGAATGCTTACCTTCAACCCCGGGGCTTAATTTTTTTACTGGATAAAATCTTTCACGTTTATTGTTATAGTGGCATTTTTACAATTCAGTTGATCCTACCAATCATCATGCGTGATCTATACTAGAAAATCGAAATATTATTTATTTATTATGAGTGCGACGTCACTTAGTACCGAAGAAGTAACTGCCAAAATGGATATCTCCTCCGGCGGCGACACACCTGAGTGTAAAACGACTTCGAACGTAAGGTCTGACGTCACGGGAGAAGGAAAATGACTCGCAGCCAGAAAGATGTTAAAAAGACAATGTAACAAACACATTGAAAAGACTTTTCTTTGGTCACCGTCTAAATTAAAACCACAAACTCGCGGTTAGACGATAGACGTTTCTACCACTAATTCAAGAAGGTCGCCACATGTTGTTTTCCTAATTTTTAATACGGAAGTTTACGTGTATACTATCATGACTCCGTGGCCTAGTCATAAGACGCCAGTATTTCAACCCGGCAGTTGCATTTTCAGTTCTCGTCGAAACTCAATTTCTTTTTAAAATAATTCCACTCTGATTTCCATTTAAGGTATCTTTAAAATCTTTCTAGTCGGTTGGAAAAAAATGCCTCATGGTAATCAACCCGCCAAATTGTACTGTAGGCAACCAAAGTTTTATCAAATACAATTCACAGTTTCGCTTTTGGTACACATATTATAGAGGGCAGATCTCAAAATCTTTCTACCCACTCCCATTATTTTATAAATGAATCAAATATTAATGGAGAATATGCTTATGACGAGTGATGCACAATTATTATTAACAATATTGTATCGTTTATCCATTTAATGCTCTTGTAGTTGGTCCGCTCCATAAAAGACGATCCGCGAAACCGCATATTACCGATACCGTGGTTAATTCGCAAAGTCGATTTGCATCGTGCATTATTTTTAAGTTTTTACGGTCTCTTTAATTATCACCATGAGAAATCAGCTGTGGGAACCACTCTTTTGCTCACTACTGCAATAAAATTCTCATAATCCGACGTTTCGTTCGCACCTTCTATTATCTTAAGTAAAATCGCTCATTGATAAAGGCGAGATTTGATGAATTCGATAAAGGTAAAACGTACAATTTAAAAATATCTTGTGTCGTTAGGATGATAATGAATTCCTGAAAGCCTTTCAAAATCATATTTTTATATGTGTTTAATTTTATCTACAAAAATTGAACCTGCAAAAGAATTGTAGTGATAATGCGACAATTTTAAGACAAAGATTACAGTATGCAAAGCGAATAAAATATTATTTTAAGTGTTTTCTTTATATATGAACAAAAAAATAATATATGCAGATCTCTTAGAATTTTCAAGTATAACGTAAGACATTAATAAAGATTTCTTGCAAGACGATCATAAGAAGTTTTTTTTGTTTAATAACAATTCATGGCATGTATATATTTTGCCAGGTTCGTATTTTTCTCCCATTACAGATAGGTTACCCCTTTCTGTAGAATGGCGAGAAAACCCTATCGGCACGAGAAACAACCTTTTCACAACAACTTAAAACATCCTTGGTCAGCGTATCAGACAACTTCTTCCTGTTTTAACAATAACACTGTCCACTGAGAAGACAGCTGGTGCATCTATAAAAACAAAAATCAACCACCCAACACAAAAAAGGATACCAAAACTCCAATGAAAACGTCATTCTATCCCATCGATAGGCACCCCGCCACTATTTAAGGAGTTAGTTTACTAGTATGAAAGTGTTGCCAAGATTGCTTAAAAATCGTGATCATTCTTTACTTTTTTGTGATACTATTTCATTCATATATTTGAATTCTCTAAAGGATGTTACTTTTTTTATTCTTTGCAGATTTCGAATGCACGTGCCTTTGTCGTGAATTTGTTTTGCAAATATATTCTAAGAAATCAGCAGAACGGCCAAATAATTGTATTCTAACTGTTTCTGGTTCATAAGGCGCACGCAGTTGGTGATCTTTGTGTTACTAAACTTTTCGCTTTTCGATAAACTATATCAAACCTGCAGTTGCGATTCGTTGCATCACAAATAATACATAATGCAGTTCTTTAATGTGAAAAATCATTTCACGCTTTTACCATTTGCAATTGAGAGATTGTAGTACGATTCACATTCGTTAGGCGGATTAAATTTTGCATGCGACAATTGATTGCGTTTCACATTTTGCCGTGTCAAACATGAATTTGACTTTTTTGATACAACTGCATATTATCCACAATCAAGATTAATCACATTGTTCACACAATTACACAGATATGCACTACGCGACTTCAAAAACTTATTGCATGCGGTTATACTCACCGAAACGCTCTCGCTTTAATTGTAATTTTGCTGTAAGTTGCGATGGCATAACAAGTGCAGGCTGCACGAACATCAAGGAAATATTTTTATTAAAGAAACAAATAAATCGGAACATTATTAATCTCAATGTTTCTTTTTTCACTACGCTGTGGTCCTATAGTTTTGCGACCACGTCCCAGCATTACCAGTTAGTATTTGAAACTTCGAGGCCTCTTGGGAACTAAGGACCACCATGCAGTAGTCCATTGTCTGGTTCTTTACGAGTACATAGAGTTGAAAGACAAATGGACGAATTCATTCATTCTACACTGATGGAGTAGCACCACCGATAAATATGATCATCTGTTTAGAAAGTCTACTGATTGCCAATAAAAATTTATTCCTTTTGCTGTTTTTCATGTTATCGGGGATTTTCGTGTCAGAGAGAGAATCTCGTTTATTCATTGCGATATTCTGAATATCATGGGCTTTGATTCAAAATTCTTTAGGGACCATAAACATGTCTCGCCTTTTCGTTTAGTGTCAATTAGATCCGACAGCTACCTTGAGATGTGACTGAAGCTGTTTGATCTCGCTTGAAAGCGATCAGTTGTTCCTTATTTTAACTCCAAAAATACACTGTATTTTGCCATTATGTTTGTTCTCAGCCGACGGGTTGTCGAGGACATCTTAAAGTATCACGAGCCAGAAACACAATGTGCAAAGAAAGAAAACTTGACAGGATTTGATACACATAAAACAATTTTTTATTTCCTATTAACTTAATTATTTCTTCTTCAAATTAAATCCATACTAGATATACTACTATACTTGTGCTTAGTTCATGAATTTTCAACAAATGCATTACTGATATTCAATTCAAAAATATATCGATTGGTTTATTGATGAGTATTTTACGTGTTCTATCGTTTTTGTAGTTTCCCGCTATCGATAATTGCTCGAACACAATGAATTTTTGTATGAAAAATGTGTGTTTTATGTATGAAATTAATCATTTCCTTTTTTGTTACAATTATTTTTAAACTTCAAGTTTTTATAACTACTGGCCGACTTATTTAAACAATGACCTCACACTGACACATATTGTTTAATTACTCAAATACATGATACAAATATTTTACTCAATTACACATATTCGTCGAATAAAATTTATTGTTTTTTTTTTATATAAGTAATTGAAGAAGTCCTTGACTTAGATAAAATAATCGTTTCTTTTAGAACATACCACTTTAACATCTATATTTCCTAAGCAATTCACGAACATTAAATATTTTATAAAACTACAACAAAGGATGTAACAAGTGTTATTGTTCTTACAATAAACGTCCTTTTTGTATCGTTTATAATTGATTTAGGTATATCCATTTTTCACCTACTTGTCTAAAAATATATTGAACGGTTGAAAATGTTACAATAAATAAAATAAGTTGAGTGTGAAGATATGAAGAGGGTGGTTACGACCATAAGAAGTAAATAGATATTTTCAAGTTCAAAAAATATTTCAAATCTGAAATATGCGAAATAATAAAATATATGCTCTTATCATGTTGTATGTATATGTGTATGTCTGAAACTTGCACATAAACATAACATATGTTATGTTAAATAAACATTATTTCCAGTATAATATTTAAGTTGACTTTCAGAAAGCAGGTCATATTTGTCCAACTTATTACATTTTTGTATGATATATTTCTGACAAATTTTATCAGAAAAATAGTATTTTTATCGCAACAAAAGTGTAACTTGTTTCTCATATTACGAAAAAAAAAAGAAATGTCAAAATCTCGACTTACCAATATTTAAGCGGACAAAAAGTTTATTGAAAAAACTTTATATGTGTCCCTATTTACAGCAGACAGGCTGTCTCCGGGAAATACTCCATCATAATTTGTGTACACCATTCGCATACATAACGTATATGCTGCTAATAAAATAAGTTAATTTTCTATAGAACTCAGGTTTGACCCAGAGGAAACCAACAAATTTGGTCGTCGGGAGTCGTCAAATGTAAAGTGTATTTTGTTCTTTGTTTCGTTATTATTTTGAATTTCTTTTTTATAACTCAATTTAGTCATTTAAAATTATTTATCGCCTTGAATAATCTGAAGATTCGGTGCATTATATTGTAAGTACAAAGAAAATTATCTTTATCAATGTGAAATAATGTTAAGAATTACATTGTATTACGCTTTAGTTGTATATAGTACAACTTGCTGAATTTATTACTATGTAGCAGTTATCTTATAACTAATTAGAAAATATTAAAAAAGCCTTAAGTGAAAACCAGATTTGAACCGTTTTAACTTTGGTTTCAAACGAGAATCGTACCCGCAACACCCTAGTTGACATACAGATAGATATCTTTTGAACTAGACTACGGAAATCATCTATTTCATTACATACATCCGTTCTTTAACATTAGTTTTTTCACACTTGGTAATTACTGAGAAATTTTGTTTTTGTGGTCAATTCTTCCTTTAATTTATTTGGTTTTACGGTTGATATACTTTCAAACAAATGTATGAATTTTCCTCTATCAAATAGTTATCGTACTGTTGTCAAAGGAAACTCAAAGCACTTCACGTGTATGAACTTCTCAATTGTCAACATGAATTAAAGATAACGATTATAATCAGATATCGGTTTAGCTTTGAAATTTCATTGGATTTCCAAGAATTGTCCGATTCCCGGTTGGATTCCTGGAAAATGCGTTTCCCTAATGTTTCCTGCGTTGAGTGTCACGTTTGTATTTATAATAACACCAGGATATGAGAATATTTAAACTTCAAATCGGCCGTCATCCGCTGCTAACACACCGGCTTTCTTGATTTCCCTTATAACCATTATCACAGCAGACGCTGCATATTAATGCAATACTCGAACGTCACATAAATCTTTTTCATGACATTGTGCCGTTTGGGCCAGACATGTTGGTAGTATTCAAATGATTACTTTTAATGCCGATTGTGTATTGTTGTGATAAAGACAAGGAGTCAAACTGACTTCCACTTTCTATTTAAATTGCAAACGTACCTGCTGAAAAATACCTCAAATATTCATCAGAGACGTCTACTCGCGTGTTCTCTTAGTATTCCCGATGTCTTAAATATGTTTTGATAAATGTTTGGAGGAGATTGTGGGATGGGATGTTCATTTCTTTGAATTGATGCAGTACGCCAAGGGTTGACTCATGCACGCTAAGGGTGATACATACTCGTGATCAGGTCTCACAACTTGTTAAGTTAAATAGAATTTTCTACAAATGAATTAAATAATAATCAACAATCGGTAAAAAGTATCAACCTCTATTTCTATATTCACATGACTTATTTTTACGTTGCATTCATTTTAAAATTACTTTAAATATGTGCGAGATAAAATTCTTCAATTTATCGAGTCTAAAAAGTGTACAAATATATAAAATGGTCAAAAGCGATCTTATTTTCGAAATCATCTCAACCGGCGCAGCATTCCAGCGTCGCGACGCGTCCGCCAGTCACGGCGTCTTTCGCCACAGTGGTGAAAGTTCAGCCGCGCTGTTGGCGTGAATCATCCCGCTATTTCTGCAATACCCCCAGCAGACGTCTCCGGAGTTCCTCCTCCCCTCCGGAGCGCTGCTGCCGGTTGGCAGTGTATCTTCGGCTGTAGTCTCCGCCAAACGCCGCTGCTTCGACTCCAGTACCGGGAAAACAAGTAAAAGACTTGTGGTATCGCGGATTTGTTCCGTCGCGAAAGGGCTGCACGCCGCGGTGCTATTGACAGCCGTCGGACGGTTTCGGAAATAGTCACAAAATGACCACGGATGCCGGTCACATTTGGAGCTTTGTTTCTTCTTTGGTCCAACTCGGATTGCGCGCAAGAATGGGGTATGATCGAGTTATGACACGTTAAGAAAACCGTTTCAACAACTTGGAAAAACTATAACTAATATATAGACTTTTTTATAACTTAAATAAAAGTTTCTTGTATCAGATGTCAATAGTTTTCTTTAGACTCAAAAACGTTTCTATGTTTTATGTGATAAAAAAGATGATACTAATTCCGTTGAGCAAAACGTATTGCTTTTACAAGTATTTCTCCAAAATAAGACGTACTAAACACATTTCTTGAATATACGAGTATTTATTTCCTTCAGTTCCTTTGATTGATGTTCTTACCAACGATTAAGTTATTCAAACCCCCATTCCTTTAAGTACGGTTCTAATTTATTCTCATCTGTTTTATTTATTTTCAGTAGGTTGCCCCAATTTTTTTTAAGAAATCCCGAAATAACTTGTTATCTTCAGAACAGAAAAATCTTTCACAGTTTGATATTGAATTAACCTACAAAAACTTAATTTAGAGTTAAGAAGGAAGGAAATATATGGTTCAAATATAAATTATAGAATTAACATTTTTTACTTTTATATTTTCATGCTAATGCATTTGGCGAATTTATCGCTTTAAAGCAATTTCTTCCAATCAACCAACTTTTATTTTATTATTATAATCGGTAGCCAGGGCAATTTATTAGTAAATTAATGCAATATTAGATAAGTAACATACATCAAAACAAAAGATATATCTCAAGAAGAAGTTGGAAATCATATAGGAATAAGAGAAGAGGGATATTTTGAGATTTTCTTCTTAAAAATTGTTGAAGTAAATTGAGAAATAAAACTTCATATGTAGTAAATTAATGAAAGTTGCATGGAAAATTAATATATGTTCATTTGTTTTTCTTTTCTTTTTATTTTGACTGTTAAAGAGCATAAGGTGTAGTGTTACGAATATAACATAACATAATAAGTATTTATTTTGTTTGAAAATTCTTAACATACGTTTTTCTCATTTTGATTTGTCTGGATATACGACTTCAAAAGAAATGTTTGATGTAGGGATCTATTTAAAAAAAATTATTAGATTTTCACACTCGACTCAGTAAATCGTTCACCAACTGACGAGAAATGGAATTCCGTAGCATAAATAATATTCGAGTAGAGTAAATTAAATAAATCGATACATTAGAAAAGAAAATATATATCGGAGATAGAACTAGGTTATTCGTTTTAAGCAAAACATAAATATGGGAAACTTAGCTGTTTAAATGTATTCCAAAGTATTGCATCTACGAAACAACGTGAAAAATGAGAAATTGTATAGATAAATAATATGAAGAACGTAAAAAAGCTTTGAGAAGGTTAATTAATAGGCGCTAGAAGATTTCAAAATATTCCCTAGAAAATCTAAAACTCCGTATCAACCACTCATACCATAAATAAGGCAACAACTCCGAAACACTTTTTTAACTATTGTATATTAGTTTAGAAAATCTGGTTCGTGGAAAAAGTTTGAATTTAACTGTAAAACCCCGATTTTATTTTAGCACTGTTAAGTAGAGCATGACAGCTCTTCATGGTATAACAATTAAGTCAGATGTCTGAAAGTAAAGCCTACTCTGGGCTCATTGGAGAAAATAACATCCTTTACTTCAAAAGGGATTTCGCTTGTTGATTTAAATAGTGATATGTAAAATAAAGTTTTTCGGTTTTAAAATAACGTTTTTTGTCCCATGAGAAAATTATTATCGAATCATGAAACATCTCGAGCACATTGCGAAACATCGTGGTAATAAATTGGTCTGAAGAAGCGTGTTAATTAATTGTTTTATTTTCAAAAAACAATATGAGCAGCTTTATTTCAAACTAATGAGATTATTGGATTAAAAATATATCGGCTTAAATTATTTTAACGCTATGTAAATATATCCGCTTACATTATTTTAACGCTATAAAAATATAACGGTTTACATTATTTTAACGCTATAAAAATGTATCGGCTTACATTATTTTAACGGTATAAAAATATATCGGCTTACATTATTTTAACTCTATAAAAACCCCGATTTTGTTCCATTCGATTTGACATTTTTTTCTATACAATTACTTGTTTTTACTTTCTTCTTCCTAGCCTTCTCCCAAATCTTGAATAATATTCTGAAGTTGGTTTTTCTATTCTAGTTCGCAAACTGTTTTGGATATCGTTTTCTGACAGTCTGTTCTTTGATGTTATTACGTCCCCGTTTTGTAGTCATCCGCATTGATTTGGTCCTGATGGAAGTCCTGGTTTATTGCTTGCAAGACAATTTGGTTTTCTTGGTTTGATAAACTGTAATTGAAATATTAAAAGGTATTGAACGAATCAATCGAAATATTAAAAGGTATTCCAATGTGATAAAAACATGAAAATCAATGAAAAACTAGAATTTTCACCAACGATACTTTTCTTATCAATGAAATAACAAACTTATTTTTTTGTGTTAAAGTTTAAAACCGTTCGAAGACGAAACCAATGGTCCTAGAAATATATCGCGCTTTTGTTAAAGTTGATTTTCTATTTTTATTGATTTTAATAGGTTTTTTAACATAACATTGCTTCAAACAACAAGTAAACATTTCTCAATGTGTTCATAAATAATAAAAAAATATACAGAATACACATCATCCGATTACTTTTTTTAACTTTAGTTAATTTTTGTAAAAATGTGCCCAGAAATCATGTCTTTCGAATATAGGTAAAATAAATTCAACCATGATTATTTTTCCATAATTTGTCTTGATTAAAATAAATATTTGTTCGGTTTAGCTTTTTATTTTTTTGTTTGACAAAATCTCGCCAAGCATATCCGTCAACCAAGAACAACAATGGGAGGCAAGCATACCCACATACCGTTTCGTCGTGTCGTTGTCTCGCATGTAACCAAACAAAATTAGGACAATGTCCGGTATTAATATCACTTACAGCATTCATAAATACGAAAAGGCCAAAAATTACACTTTTGTTCTGAAGAATAAAATCTTTTAATCACGTGTTACTAATATTTCAATTACATAATACAAAACTACAAAGTCATCAATCCAAATGAAGTTTCATTTTAATTTGTGAAAGGCAGCTTATATGATTCTACTTAATGCGTTTTAATTTAATTAATATTGAAACTGAAATTAGCACCCGTTCTTCTAAAATGAAAACAGTTTGCTATTCATCAGACAACTGTAAGCTTGTGTAAAGTAACTTATCATTTTTGGACTAATATTGGATATATATACAGAGCCCTTGTAATTACCTCTTATTCCTTCCTTCAAACACACCTACTTCTTGAAGTACAATAATTATTTCAAACACATTCACTCCTTCAAACATAATCACTCCATCAAACACATTGACTCTTTCAAATACACTCACTTAGTCAAACATTTTTGATTAGTTCAAGATGTTTTTTTGGAGTTGTTGCCGTGTTCACTTGGCTTAAAATGATCGCTGACGTTTCAAAAACGTTGCGTTTTTTGACATCACCTTGAAGACGAAAGATGCAACGCCTTCGGTACAGCTACTGGGAAAAATCGTGAAACCTAATATATCAAACATTTGATGTTTTATTGAATAATTAATTCTATGTTTTTTTTAAATTTATTATTTGGTAAAAATATCTTGCTTGCATTCATAATTCTATGTTTCAATCTCAGAATTTGTCACCGGTCTTTTAATATACATGTTTACTATTTCTACATTTTTTATTACTTGTTCTTTATGAAGTTTCATATTATTAACGAGGTTGTCATATCTACGAGTATCTAATGATAATTTTAACGTTTAGAAGACAAATTATAATGAGTAACACTTAAATATAATGAAACACTTTTCTCCGTCTCACTTTAAGACAAGACACAATGCATGTTCCTCTGACACGATCACTATAGCTCGACGCCCGCAACATGTACCTATTCCATTTTCCTCGAGCGATTTCCGAGCAGTGTTAGTTGGTAGTCTTCCAAATGTTTATGTTGAACCCGGAATCGGCTGGTTTATGAATTGGCCCCTCCCGCAAATTCTTGGTCCAGCAAATTTCAAAAGTCTTTAAAATATTTATTTTTTATATTTGTAAAAACCAACTTCAATTTTTTTTTATCTATTGTATATTGGGGGGACATTAAATGTTTTTGACTCCCATTTAAGAATGTTCTTATTTCGACACCATTCATATTCAGGTTTACGTACATATCTCAGATCAACGATGACAAATAGGTACTTATTCTAATTTTTTAAGCTATTTCCATTATTTACCAGTAAAAATAATGTCAAGTACCAACACCCATAACAGTAGAATATCAAATTTCCGAACGCACGACTCGCAAAATTTCATTTAAGTATAAATTGCTTATAATTTATAATTTAGTATTTTATAAATGAGTGCTATAAAATCTATATTATCAATTTAACAAGACAATCGAACAGTGCAGGGTACATTCCGATAAGCCACCCTCACCCAGAGTATGCAGCGTGGAAACGTGGTGCTGGCACGAGCGCTTGGATTGTGTCTCTCATCGTGTTGTGTCTAGAGCCCGTAGACTTGGCTCGCGGACACCGCAGTTTAATGTACTCGCCTGTTTCCGTATATATAATAATATCGGTTCTTTCGTATACATTCCTCGGACTCATCTTGTAAACAGTGAAGACTTCCTTAGGCGGTATTTACTACTGTTAAGAATCCACACGTAAAACATACTATTTATTTACCTTTAACATTTATTATCATTAATCAAACCTGGCATTTTTTATTGTCATATAAAAATACAATATTTGCATGTATTAATTAATATGGTATCGTTTAACATATCTGAATTAGTGATGCGGACATATTGAAGAACGTGGTTCGGAAACAATATTATCTTCAGCCCCATTCGGGTTTAGAACC
Source organism: Odontocerum albicorne (assembly GCA_949825065.1). NCBI lineage: Eukaryota > Metazoa > Arthropoda > Insecta > Trichoptera > Odontoceridae > Odontocerum > Odontocerum albicorne. Next base: position 26,783,850 of record OX463848.1, on the reverse strand, counting down.
ACTGTAGTAGACTCGAAATTCGCGGTTCGTCTTCGCAGGGATTGAAAATACTACCGCACGTGAAGAGGTAATAATACTCGAACATATCGTGCATTATCACGAAACGAACTGATTGCTAGACTGGGAACCTTTTTTCGGCTTATTACGGTTTTTTTCGAAGTCAAGCGTCTAGGCCAACGACCACGGAGACACGACAGACCACGGAGGTCCTCAATATTTATATTGATTTTCAACCATCATATAAAGAAAGAACCCATCATAATGATAAATAAAATTCCATTAGTATGACTCTTTAAACAACATTCTGTTTATAAATACTAAAAATATTACTGAGGTTATACGCATGGACGTAAAAACATGATATTGATTTTCGATAAAAATCCTACTTTGTCCTGGAAATTATTTGGAAAAAATAATTATTCATCTGCAATCTGTACAGTATAGTTATAATCATTTATATAATTTGTTCTTTCTGGGAGAATTTTTGCTTTTTTGACATTGAACTTTTTGTTTACTACATTCTTTTTTGACGAGTCAACTTTTAAACCTTAAGCCATTTTATTTTGTATCTTAAGGAATGTGGCTTCCTATCTTATTTGTTATTTCTCAAATTAGTTTTGTTGTGTTGCATAATATTTTGCATGAAAATATTTTGTTTTTTTTCTTTTGATATTATATGATGACTATCGTGGCCTAGTTAATAAAACCTCTCTATTTTCAATCTGGAGATTACGACTCTATTTCAAATTGAAAACCAATTTATTAAAAAAAAAGAATTAAAAAAATATCTGGTTCTCTCTTAAGTCCTTTGACATATTTCTGGTTGTTAAGCATAGAGTATCACATGACAAAAAACCCGCCAGGTTGTACTGTATACAACGAAAGTGTAACACAGTACAATCAAATATTTTTCTATCATGAAATATAACTGTAGCAAGCGTTGAAGGGAGTAGCGAGGGATCTTGTCCACAACAAAGATTGCCATATAACAGTAAACCCGTCAGGTTGTACTGTATACAACTAAATTGTATTACAATATTCCTGATGATATGGATTATTTTAGCAGATTATTGTTTATGGTTGTTAGTTTACTATGTATTCATAGTCAAAACACCTTATCATTGACATATCTTATTCATATTGCGGTTTTTCTGATGACCAACTTTCTTCGGGTTTTGATTCACTGAAAGTTGAGTGTGCGATCCTCAAGTGGTTCCTGAGAATAGAAAATGATTCGGTCCGAGTGGAAAACAAATTCGTCATTCAGTTATCATTATTGTTTCTTATTATGTTTAAAAACCACAAACACTTTCAAGTGACCTTAAATACAAAAAAAATAATCCATTTGAAATTGTTATCTGTCATCGTATATTTTTTTCAAACGTCGTAATCATCTCAGAAATGTGTATTGGAACCGTTTAGTACGAGTATGTAGTCAATTTTTGACATTTCAATTAAGTGCGCTTTTTTTAGTTAATTTGGGTGTAAATGCGGTAAAGTTTGTTTCAATCGTAATATATTTTATGGTAAATAACTTCATGATTGAATTAACATTGAGATTTAAAATAAGAAAATTGTTTTATACTTTCGTTGTATACAGAACTTGGAAGGTTTATTGCCACATAGAAATCTCTATTAACCAACAACACATGTTTCAAGAGATCTTTAGCGAAAATCAGAATAAAACATATTTAAAAAAAAACGGGTACGGACGAGTATCAAAACCACAACATGCTGTTAAATATCCAGCATACCAACTAAGCTAAGGAAGCTGGTTAATAAAGTTAATTTTTTTTTCGAAAATGAGTGACATAAAAAATCGCTATAATGTTAGATGTTGTAAGTTGTGTGGTTCACGTCTACTAACTTTTAAAACCAAAGTGTTATACTTTGTCATGTAAGCAATTAAGCTCGCAATAAACTCATTACTTCACTGGTTGTCATTAAAAACATTCAATATCCAATTTCTTAAAAAACACACACAAACAGAATTACCTCGCCTCGCCTTGGCACAAGTTTTAACGACACATAAGAGGAGTGCAGCAACTTCAAGACAAGTTATTGTCAACGTCTGATTCATACCACATTGCAAGAAGTAGGCGTTCCCTCTCCAACTGTTGTGGTTTCACGAAAAACTTTTATGAATAAATAAAAAATATCTAATGCAAACAAAAATCGTCATTATGCTATGTATATGCTATTTTTTTTAAATTTTTGATTTACTAACAATAATATAAAATGTTAATCATGTTTTTATCCACAACCCGATGTAGTATTCAATACATAATAGTTGGGAGTGAAGATGTTATAGTATTGACATTCAGATGTCAGTTGATGTGTCAGTGCGGTATTGTGTTTAATGCGGTTTTTTATTTGGGAAATTGATATAAAATGTGTTTATGTGAATAGTAAGTAGTTAATTCCGTGAATATTTTATACACACGAACCGTTTTATTACAGTTCAGAAATGTTAGAAATAAAAAGTGAACGAATTAATCGTCTAGTTTATACTATTATTTATAGCCCCGTTAAAACATCAACTATATTCAAAGAAATTGATAGAGATGAAGATGAAGAATGCATGGATAGCAAATTGTTGATTTTTTCTCTCCATAGTTTATGTTATAGTTCTCACATTTTGATCAGGTTGTAATAGAAATGCACCATGGAAGACAAGATTATGATTATATAGACGACCTTCATAGCTTGTTAATAAGACATATGTCTTCTAATTTGAGTGGTACAGGTTCGATTCCCGTTGGTACCCAGATTTATTAAAAAAGGGTTCCAGTCTAGTTTTCACTTAAAGCTTGTTTAACACATTTCTTGTTGATAGGTTGAAACAGTCGGTAATAAACCCGCCAGGCTGTACTGTATACAATGAAAATGTAATAAAATACAATGGTCTTACAATTTAAATATACAAATGTATTGCATAAATACAGGACTCAGAATTTCATTGATAGACTTACATAAAGAACTCGGTACTTTATCTTTCCGTCTACTGTCAGTTACATCAGCTTACGAGTATTTAGTCTAGGACAAAACTCGTTAATATGCATTATTATTTTATACCTAAAAATATTAAAATGGATTTTCACATTTCAAAGAATTATAATACTTGGATTCGGACTTTCAAATAAATGAATTTATGAAAAAATATTGAATGTATTAACCATTATTCCGTTTACACTTATTTCTGTATGTATGCCCTCGGATATTTCAGCATGTTTAGTCTTGTGCAGATCCTCCGAGTTTCCATGTCTCCATACATCACTCTGATGCATCCACTCTCTCACTTTTCCTGGCGCATCTATTCATGTGCGCTTTGTGAATCACTTCACTTAGAAATTTATGTAATAAATATGCGTGAAATGTTTTCCAAGAAAATCTTATATTATAAACGCATATACGAGAGTAGACTCATCTAATACCGTTACAATTTGGCTAACAATGAACTCGAGTTTTATTAGAATAATTACTTTAGAGCATATTGATGCTGTGTTTAACAATATTATATCAAAATCATTGAAATAACTGAATCAATATTATTTTATTCTGTTACTTTATTGATCATTGCAAAGTAAATGTTTTTTTGCAAATCGTTATATATTGTAACACAATTGTTTTGAAAATATTGACTGAGTTAAATGTTTATAACCAAAATTATTTACTGCACCTTAGTAAATTTTCAAATTATCAAATAAATCTAATTTAACCGTATTACACTACAGCTGTCAATATACGGGTATTATACTAATTAAATAAATATTTTTGCTGGTTTTCACTGGTTTTGAGACTTGTAAACTTATATGTACGAGTATGTAAATATTACGCTAAATATTATTGTCTTTGTCATATCACTCAACAACTTACTTAAAAAAACTACTTCAACGGCCTAGTTGGTAAGATGTATGTCGTCCAACCCGGAGGTTGTGGACTCGATTAACGTTGATATCCAAATTTAAAAAAAAGAAAAAGGGTTCCAGTCTGGATTTAATTTGATGCCTCTATAATATCTTTCTCGTTGATTGGGAGATATTTCTACATGAAAATAACCCGGCCAGATTGTACAGTATACAACGGAAGTTAAATAGAAAACAATGTAACTTTCCCATAGCATAATGTTTATACCTTAGTGCAGAAATATATCATATTTACCTTTATCCAACTTCCTTTTTCTCGCCAGCTTACCTTTAATCAACTTCGATAATTGAAGAATCAATTGTTTAAGTAAAATACAAAAACAATACACAAATAAAATACCGTTTATACTTAGAGCCATAAGCTTTTATTATACATTTACATTCGTCCCATCGACGTGTCCATACTTCCATACATTTAAATGCGCTCATTTGAATTCTCGCGCAGGCCTCGGACTACCCGGCAGTCGATCGCTCGCTTCCTTTGTCCATATAAATTTCTACTTATTATATTTAACGCTGAATATTCGCCAGACTATTGATATTATATGAATAATTATTATGGCCGGACGTAAAACTATAACCGGCCGACAGGACGGGTAGTAAGGACAATTTATGTCGCATTCATACCGGAGACATTTCAATGAGAAGGCCATTTTTACATATGTATCGGAACTTATGCCTAAAATACTAATAAGTCGACGTTTGCATATTGAAAACTTTGCACATTGCTTTCATAAAATAATGTTTTTTATACCGTTTTTTTGTGTTACGTACTTTTCGTAAAGGTTCTTCGTAAATTCCTGTTTTGCATCCTAATTCCCTAAGATAATAACTTTTATTTTATTTTATAACTTGTAAAAGTTAAGATTACAATTACAAATAAAATCGTTCTTAAGAAAAAAACTACATAAATTCCTTACCTTGGTTCCCTTTTCACTTACATTCTGATGTATCTCAATTCTACAGACTTTCTTACATGCATACCATTACGCCATTTCCCTGTTGGGGTAAGCATAGATAAAACAATGCCAAACTTGGCTATCACGACATGCTTCATTCGCTTGCTCCATATCCATACGTCTCATATTTCTCTGACTTCGTTGATGAAAAAAATATTTCAACTTGATTTAAATATCGTTAAATTTCTGACACAAATTAGCAACTAAAAATTCACTGTTTCTGTAATATTTCAATTTCTCTTTCCACGATATGTTCATCTGGGCACTTCCATATTTTTCGATTGTGTAAAAATGGCTTTTCCAGTTAAAATATAATAAACGTTTTTTTTTATCATAATTACCAAAAAAATCTCATTTTTCGAAATTTGGCACTTACCAATTTGTGCCAGAAACCGACGATATCGTCTTATACGTATAAGTGGAACAATAATTAAATTATCACTTATACGAGTACGTTCATATGATAGATCTTAATGTTTACCTATCTTTATAGTTTTTTCTTTCAGTTTTATTGGTGAGTTTTGATGTTTATTATAATTTATTGTTTTCATAATTATATTTTTTGGCTTACTTAACTGTTATCACTGTGCTCGGAATAGCCAAGCGACCTCGACTTTATTTGTTACTTTTTTCATTCAAAATCGTTTTAAGCAGAATGAAGTCAGCTTCGAGAAAAAGCTTGGCTGGTCTGCATTATATAAATCTTTTATACATCTTATAATTTTAAATGTCTTCATAAATTTATACAAAAACAATATATTACGTCTAAAAATTTCATATCGTTAGCAAAAGAACCTCTTGTAACTATTTTTCACTCGTGAATTATTTTTAATATTTTTGACTTTTAAATTTTCAGCAAAATACTGCGTCTGAGTTTTCAAGCAATTCTAAAAGAGGATAACAACTTTATATATTAATTTTTTTTAATTAATAATTTCTGTATCCCTCTCTTAGCCCGGCAGTTAAGGACAGTTATACAGTACAATTAATAATGATTTTCTTTTACATCGACTATTTGGCTAATGAAAAGTATTTCAACAAACCATTTCCGTAAATGCAACTTCAAGTACCAATACAACAAGAATCACCATTATTGATGAGATAACTTATGTTATATCTATCATAAACTTGTAATTTTTAACTGGTAAAGATTACATCGACCGAAAAAACTAACTATTCCGTATTTCGTTTCATTGTATGATAGATAGATAAACTTTGAAATTTCTGCTTCGGTTCACATAATATGGCTGATACTCGTACATAGCTATAAAAGTTTAAATGGTTTCCACAACATGAAAAATAAAACAAGAAACGGTGAAACATGAAAGAAAAACTCAATAAAAGCCTGCTTTCCACTTGATGGCATGTAAACCTCGATGCCCGTGTGTGCCCATGCATGCTTGTCATAACTCACTGGTCACGGGACACTGCCAGGGTACAAGTATCGATTTTCAATTTGAATGGCAGCAACACGCAATGATGTGAAAAAATGCTTACTATAATAATATGATGTGTAATCCCAGATAAAAAGTAACTTTCATTTCAAAACCCGTTGCATTAATATCTGGTACATTATATATCCAAAACCCGTTGCATTAATATCTGGTACATTATATATCCAAAAAGGTTTTTATTTACAACTTAAGTCGAGATTTATTGATAACATGTGCAAATATCCTATACCTATTAATTATTTACTAATCTCCAATCTCCCTAAACTAGTTGATAAATAACTGGTCTTCCACCAGAGCGTTTCGAGTTCGATTTCCAATAGTACTTAACAACTAACCCGCCATGTACTGAATACAACGAAAGTATAAAATAATACTATGGTTGTGAGTTTTACTTAAATCACTTTTCAATTTGAGATATAGGCAATTATATACATTTTTGCTTATTTATTATTCTTTACCTTTTGTTTCTTGCAAATGACCCTCTATGTTACTTAAAATGAATAGGACCTCTGAGAAATGATTCAAGATTAGTCTTGACTTATATTCCTATACATACCGAAGTGAAATGGCCGATTAGATGGTCTGGACAACAAAGGGACCCCTCACTGCTGAGAACACAGCACTTCTTTTGCACATGGTTTGCCATTCCGACAATAATTAATCGCATTTGTGTTCCCACTCTGTTTCCTTCTTCCGTAGCCTGCTAATGACTGATATCTTGTCGGCGCTCTCGAATGCTACAATTTTATGCTAAAATACCGAACTCCTCCAACTCAATGCATAAAATATGCCAGTCATTATGTTCATTAATGTTTTGAGAGGAAAATATTTATTTCTTTCTCCTTTTCAACAAGATCTGCAAAAATTATGATGGGTGATCATTATAACTTTTGTTGATGTTCATTTTATGATGTTTTCGTGAAAAGAAAAACTGAAACAACCGCATTATTTGTGGAAAAAACAACAACTCACAAAACTAAGTGTTTGAAGGTTGTTGTTTTTGCTACCTCAGAATATTTGATAATTATTTATACGCAGTAATAGTTATATTTATTTTTTCTGTTATATTTTGATGACAACAAAATACACTGTTTACATCTACAAACTTTAATTCATGAAAATGCGATAATTAAATTTTACCAGACCAAAATTTTTGATACTTGCCTTTCACTCCATGGGACTAAAATTAATTTTAGTCCTCCCATATTATGAAGTTTAGGGTTTAAATTTCGAACACATTTATTTTAATATTTTCTATATAACTGCGTTATCAAAAACTATTTTACATTTCAGTTAACTTCTTATAAAGTTTGTGAGTAAAACGCTACATTTTTTACAGTAAACAACATAAGTCAAGGGCCATTAAATTATTATTATTTTCAATTACTTATCTGACCTCATTTTATAATATATAACCTTAAAAAAATAATTTTATTGATTCAAAACCACCCTTCGAAATAACCATAAAAGAATAATTCTAGTCATAAACTTTCCCGCGCTTTTCCACGGTCAAAAAACAAAATGAATTGGAAATGTGTATGGCCAAACAGAGCCGTCGTACTAAACACATGTACAGTCTGCAATGAATGTAGGTGACCAAGTTCTGGTTAAGTGACAGCGGCATTTTTTTTTGCAAAATGTACTCGTATTACAATACTATAACAAAGTGTAGCTTATCGTATTTTTATGAACTTAGTATAATATTACAATAATGGTTTCTCAAAATCCGGATGATTAAACACGTTTTAGAAGAAAAAAACGATAATGCAACTAGATTATACTAAATAGATTGTCAATCTTTTTAATACTAATATTCCTGTTCAAACTAGAAAATATAATTTGAGTTTATGTATAAATTTCTATGACATAATAATACCAGCACACTGTAGGAAATTTCTAGCTCAATGAAAAGTGATAATTATTTAGACTTACATACTAACCATAACGCCGTCTTCCTGTCGAGGTAGGCAGAAAGGACTGATCGCCAAACTTCCTATATCGAGACACATCCTTCGTCTCTTCCGCATACTTAAACTTAGATAATATATATTATTTTATTTGGTGTGGTGAACTCTTGCCCATGGGCGATATTTAACTGATGTAAGTCCTGTCCATCGCAGTTCTTTCCTTCCAAGTTTGGGCAGTTCAACGGCCGCGTGCCTAATCGAATCGGGTTTGACTGATGGCGCGATTGTTTTCCGCGCTGATTCGGCGCCAATAATTATTGCCGTTGCTTAGTTGGCTGTACTGCACACACTTAGCCTGGCAACTGATGTAATTGGCGGGGAAAATAACGCGATATTCGTTTACATGTGCGCCAACCGGATAAAAATGCTTCCTCTTTCATTTTTTTATTCTTATTTTTTTTTAATATTCTCGTAAACAGTTTATTTCAGTCTTAAAAATAAAAATCTTGGTCCACTGTTATTTTATATACTAAAAATCATTAAATATGTATACTTATGGCTAGCAAATATGATTTATCAAACTAACATAGCGATGAAAAACAGAAATTAATATGTCATCACAAACTAATAATAAAATCAATTAACAAGTATGTGAATTCTAGGAAAATAAATAATTTCATTTCATTTTAGTACATTTGATCTTTTATATTACATAAAAACTCGTGTAAATAACATATTATGCCTATAAAAAATTACAAATATTTATTGAAATGTGTTTTCACCTTCGATATGAGTAAATGTATGCGATTTAAAGTAATTGATGATGATGATTAATCATGTAGTACATCCATACATTAAGAAACTAAAGTATTTTCCATTCGCGTTAATAGTTGTTCCGATATGGATAACCTAGTGGGGCAATAGTTTAGAGCGCCTGCTAGGTGGCAATCCATCATACACCACACCATGCGATAGTAGAGGATTGATGTTTATTTATACTTGGTTTGTCATCATTTTCCTTATAATTTCCAAGTCTTTATTGATAATTCCAAACATTTGTAGTTTTTTAGTGTTTCAAAGTGTTTTCTTTATGATTCAACTAAGTTGATAATTACTATTACAATTTTAAGGAACCAACCGTAAACAAGGAAATTTTGTTTCTTGGAAGCGTGTTCACGTGGGAGGATCATGCGAAGTGCGATATTGAGAGAAGAAAAACAGCAGCTAATAGAGTGGATGGTGGGTTAAACAATATGTTTATTGACCGGAGCATTTCAAGAGAAACAAAGCTACTCATGTTGAAATCTTGATCCTAACATAAGATATGGCCGTGGCGAATAAATGATTAAATTAAAATAAGATAATACGATAGAAATGAGTGTTGTATATTGTGTGGAATAACAATGTATAACATAATAAGGAACGACGAAGTTTTTAGAATGCGAATTGAAAGATTGTTTAAGCATTGCTTAAGATGAAGAAATATGAGCCTTGAGATGTTTCGGGCACGTAAATAAACAAATAATATATGCAAACAGTATGGAAAGTAGAGTTTTGAGGACCTAGATAAAGTGACATGATGAAATTAATCAAATTCTGGAAAAAGGAAAAGTAAAAAGCATTTATAATAGGAGAGTATACATGACGAAGTGCATAGAGGTGACAGAAACAAAAAATCTTGACCAGGAAATAATGGAGATATGTTATCTCTGCGTGCCCTGATAATAGACATGACGAAATATTATTTGGTTTCATTATCATTTGTTTTACCTCCTTTCACGTAGCTCGCATATACGCTGGTAAACCCGAGGTAGAATGGTGTAATTGGCGGAACACCATAACAATATTTCGTCTATTTATTTATTTTATTTTTATTTATTACACATGACAAGAAATATACATAATTTGCGAAAAAACAACAGGTAATTTAATTAAGACATACATTATTTTAATGGATCTAGGTTTGTCGCCTTTCATTTGTCGTATCCCCAGTAAACTAGGCTTTTGCCTGTATCTCACTGAGGATATTTAGCATGAAAAATAAATCGATACTTCTTTCCGATTTTTGATTACACAAAAACAAAACCCCGTTGTTCTCATCAACCTGACAAACAGTGACACTCAATTACAACTGGAAACATCATGCGGAATCAAACTCTTCACACATCATCACTCCAGAAAGACCAAACTTGTTCATCCCATAATATACCGCACACAATCATAAGAATAAAAATTAACACAAAAATATACAGAAACAGCAAAAATCAAAACAACAAGAACAAACCCACACTCAAGAGCCCACACAAATCTTTTCAACACGTCATTTCCACACGTCATTCATCCTGAAAGCCCAAGTACTCAAAATCCTATCGCAATAACAACCAAGCTCCGATCGACTGTCTAAATGGTTTTCCTTCCTTTATCTTTATTGAATTCGGCACACCATTGTACGTCATGGGAGCCAAATAAGCATATTGCCTTTGGGCAAAAGAGGTTTTAACTATGAATTACAATATTTAGCTTCGCTGAATTTTTTCTCAATTCTTATTAAATTTTTTACTTTTCTTTTATAATACGAGTATATTTATGATGATGGTGGAAAATTGAATTCAAGATTTTTTAACGAAAACTTTATCAACATTATCTTTGATTTTTCCAATGACTTAATACTTGAATTAAACAGAACTTTTAAAAACTTCTTAATACTTTATATTATTTTTCACAGTTCTAGTCAACCTATAGTAAAGTGGTCGTAAAATAACTTGATTTTTTTTATCATTATTTAATTAAAGTTAATATGTTTCACTACAACGCCTTTCAACATGTTCGAAATACATTACATCTTATTAAGAACAGCTTTTATTCATTCAACCCCTTTTTAACAAAGTACACTAATCTGAATGTAAATTAGATACTCTTCAGAAATAAAAACGATATTTCTTATTCACAGTTTCAAGTTCTATTTCAAATAACTTGATTAAGCATTTTTCCAACAAAATGGAAAACTTTTTATGCAAAACACCAATTCGCTTTCCAACATCCCACGCACCTATGAACAAACGCAACCCTTATACGTATAATACTCCGTGGTTAACATTTTTCGTGGAATAGTGGGCGGTCTTCATTTCCCACCGTTTTGTACGATACCAACCCTTCCCTTAGAAAATAATATGTAAAGAAACTTTAATAATGGATTTTTATAACACAAAAAGCTAAAAATCTACAAAGCCTTTTCGAATCGAAGAAAATGTTGTCAAACCCACGCACTTCTCTTTCAACAAATTGGCCATTTTAAACGAATATTTTACATTAGGAAAAAAATATCTACAATTGTAACATTTACAACTTAAAACGTACACGTAAATATTATCCAAGCAGAACACTAATCTAACCAAACTTATTGTTTGGATAAACCAACACGAGGAAATGAAATATTCCTTTTAACGAAAAGTTTTTCTGTTTTGAAATAAATTTATGAAATGTTTACTAGAAAATTGATTAGAGGAGATATCGCTGATGGTTACCGATGGTCCCGCAAGGGAAATGAATCACGTCCCTCTCTGCCTACTCGTATCAATTTAGAGCGTTACGGTTTTTTACAAACTTATAACATGTTCAAATTTATTGATATGAATTTGTATATTTATGAGAGTTTTCATATTAAATTCAGATTTATATGTCACAGAACTATTTTTATTTTAAACTGAATGATAGTTGAAATATAATCACGCAATTCTACGTTAGTAAGAAATTTCACGAAAAGTTTTGTTGCATTTTTTGTATGAGTTGTACGTTAATTTGTATGTAAGTGACTATATTTACCTGTTTATAGTACGAGTAGTATAATGCGTAACTCAGTCAATATTAATTTATATTATATTATATTTTTTTAATATATTTAAGCGTTTTTATGAAATTGATTAATAACTCACACAGCGTATATGTATTTTTGTGTTTTTTATACATAAGCCTACTAACCTTTCTGAAGCAGTGAAGTAGTAGAACTGTAAAATTCTAATTAACTAACCTTTCTGAAGCAGTGAAGTAGTAGAACTGTAAAATTCTAATTAATTGAATAACATTTAAACAAAAATAATCCTACACGCAAAGTATTCCTTAAATACGTTTTATATTGATGTATTATTTCCTTAATTTACTTTCCAACTGCATTTTCTTTAAAGCATGCGTGTTAAGTATCTAGTAAGGAGTAGTAAAGTCGATAACACTCGGCCGTTTGCCACATTCGTGACCCTTTTCACTTTCCTTCGTAAACTGTACAGAGTTCAACATTCAAATAAATATTTGTCTTACTATTTTCAATTCTAAGCTCGTGTCCCGACATCAATTACGGAATTCCTTATCTACTGAGCTGCTTGAGGATTTTTTCAAGTATCATTTAGGAAACGAACTTTTACATGAAACCAAAATATCTTAACATTCTGCTTTAATAAACATTTTCGTTAGTCAGTGTTACAGTGTTATAACTTGAACGAAAATAGAATTTAATGTATCTCTGACTTAGCTTGATAATATCAAATATCTTAGTTATAGTAAACTTTTCAAAACGTACCCTTAGGTTTTTGTGGTTTACTTTTGTTTCTTGACGTATCAAATATTTGAAACGTTCAGTTTAATAATTAATCAATATTAAATACATACATTGTAACATTGAGACTTGGCGGTGAATGTAACTCCCATGTAACATTGAGACTTGGCGGTGAATCTTTGGAAAGGGTGGAACAGTTTAAATACCTGGGCAGTATGATTACAGCTTCTGTGGACCCAGATGTGGAGGTGAAGTGTAGGATCGAAGCAGCCCGTAGTTCATTCAACAAAATGAGATCAATATTCTGCAATGATAACTTGAATTTGAAACTAAGGCAGAGAATGTTGAGGTGCTACGTCTGGTCTGTACTATTGTATGGCGCAGAGACTTGGACCCTGAAAGTGCATACTATGAATAGGTTAGAAGCATTCGAAATGTGGTTGCACAGGAGAATGCTTCGCATACCATGGACAGATCTGGTCAGTAATTCAGTGGTTTTGAGGAGAGCTGACTGCAGTAGACAGCTGCTGAAAGATGTTAAGGTCCGTAAGATCTCATATCTGGGTCACATTCTGCGTGGAGATAAATATAGTGTACTCCAATTAATACTCATGGGGAAAATCGAGGGACATCGTGGTCCAGGTAGAAGGCAAACGTCTTGGCTGCGAAATATAAGAGACTGGACCGGAATGAGACGTGTGGAGGAGCTGTTCCGGGTCGCGCAAGACAGAGAAGCCTTCGCCAGAGTGATTGCCAACGTCGGGGGGACCTGACAGGGCACATCAAGAAGAAGAAGAAATACATAAAATGTATTTTGTTGGTTTTAGTATACAATTTAATGGCAGAGCTCACTGAAAAACAGAATTTGTTAAAATCTTAAATTGAAACTACGATTTAAATCACTGAAAGTTTTTCGACTAATAACTCTTGGGCTCGTATACTAAAAATAATCTAGTGTACTGAAAAGAATCAAGTATACTGAAAATAAATAAATCAAATAGTTTATTGAATATTATTCAACTAAATTTTTTCAACGATTACCAATTAGGCTCAACGATCCACTTATAAAAAAAAACAAATTTAATGTCGGGGTATTGAGGGCTGGCCTGTTTGTAATTTTATATATTATTAGACAGATAAATGCGTATCTCAAAACATACAAAATACAATTTGATCATATTTTCAAGTAGACATCAATCAAAAATAAACCTGAACATTAAAAAACCAAACATATTTTAACATCAAATTGCTGAATAACCTTAAAAACTATAAAATCAGTAAATTTCGTAAGTTTCTGTTAAACATTTTCCAACTTTCCGTTCTCGTTTTTCATATAAATCTGTCATTGAAAGTCGCACGGCACGTTATCAACCCTAAACATCAAAAGTAATTCATGATTCAAAATTTCCTTTACACGTATATTACAATAGAGGTAGCGTACCTTAACAATTTTTTTTGCCCTGATTATACCTGAAAAATGACTAGTTTTGAAAATTCTTGAATGATATACATACAAGCAGACTAAAGAAGTATTGTTTTATATTATGAAATCGATATACAATTTACAAAACATTACACAATTTAACTCCAATCGAAAACGAACAAAAAATATGGATACTATTTATTAGAGATGTGAATCGAATGACTGATACGACTGTAGAGCGTGTGATGAAAAGCCTTTGACATTATTTTATTGTGGCTGTTAGGATTGTGATGGGTAGGAATTGTGGAAGTGATAATAACTTGGAATTTATGCATGTATAAGGATGTGAATGAAGGGTGTTGATGTTTTAGGTAAGTGTTTTAGTATTTAGTACAAATTCATGATTAAGAAATGAGACCACTTCACCGCAGGCCTTAGCGTCTATAAAGCCTTAGCGCCGCAGCGTCTATAAAATATTGGTTCTCTAAATCCACAAAATGAAAGTTCAAAAAAATTTTTATATACTCGTAGTCTATGGTTTTTCTAGCCATTAAAACGATGTCAATCTTAAAGGATGTATTCTGGAATATAAAAATAAAAAAAGGTATCATTCTGTTTATTACTTATTGATTGTTTTTCATTTATAATAAATACTGTTCTTATATTATTTACCTTCAGCTGAGTTTACAAAATATATTTTATGACTTTAAATGATATTTTAATCGATTAATTTGGATTGTCTATTTTAAATTTGTTTTCCGTTGCCTTCATTCTTTCAAACATGTTTCAATTCTGTCATTAATTTTACGTAAAATCATGCAACGTGTGCAATGATGTACTCCACCTGATTTGTAGTACGTACAAAATTTAACCTTCTAAGTTCCCCAGCTTAGTATTCTGAACAAAACAACAGAATCCGTATTTTTTGACCCATTTATAAGCGATTTTACTCTTATCTTAACACATAAATTCAACTTATCACTTCGGAAGCATTATTTTGCGTGGCGCTTGACCGAAAATAGTGACACGCTCAATTAATTCTATTTATAGATTTGAAATAAGATAATTTTGTGAGGTGTCGAAAACCTTAAAACATTTTAAAATAATCTATCGCAATAAATCTTTACTAACGTAAGGTATCGCAGATGTTTTTTTATATAATTTGGTGGGTAATGGATTGAGATTGTGTCGTGAAAAGTTGAAATATTCAAAGAATCTCCGTGATTTTATAAAAATGTGTTTTTTTTTCAAGACATACGATGTCAAATACGCATTAACTTGCTGTTATATTTAAAATTAATAAGAATATATGAAATGTTGATATTTCAGTTGACATATGTGCACCCAATTAGACGTACTCGTATGTACAAAAAAGGCCAAACCTACAAAACATTTTGTTTTAGTTTATTTGAAATATCGAAAAAGCACAAACCAAACCTGTAAGGGCAAAAATAACAAGCCCTTTAAATTGATATTTTATGGTTCAATTGTGTTTTAAAGTTTTTTTATTTCTTTTAAAATACAAAATGGTGAGATATCTTCTTAATTATCAATTAGTTTAGTTATTCAAGAGAAAATGCTAAGAAATCATAGAATTGTTCACTTTACAAGATCCCTCTAACCTTCCACATTTTCTATCTTAGCCCTCGAAATTCAACATTTTCCAAGAAAAACTTCTATTGAAAGAAATCCTCATAATTCGCTCCGCTAAGCCGGATATATTTTAGAATTTATGTTTTCACATTAGTATAAAAAAACTTACAACTTACGTCAAACGAATCGTAGTGAAGATAACGCTTTGCATTGAAAGGTTCTTCCTCCCAATTTGTAATACATCTACAAACTAAACATGTATCGAGTAATATTCTTCCAAGTTTCGTTGAACTTTGACAATGAAACTTATAAAAAAACTTGGCACCGCCTTACAGTTGTAATCTTAAATCGAGTCTTATTGTGAAAATATCCCATATTTTCCATCTTGCTTCATAAATGGTACTATCTATCTTTGGAATACGTTTCTTAACATTTTGTTATTGTACAATGCCAAGTTCATCCAAAAGACTATATATATTAGTTACCTTTACTTTTTTAATCAAAAATATTTGATTGTTTTTTTAATTTTCCAAATATGTAAAAAAGCAACATTCTACGTATTATTGTATATGTTAATTGATTTAAAAAAATCTTTCTAGGATATCAATTCATGTTACTGAAAAGTTTTCCAAGCATTTTTTGTTTATTATAAGTAGATTTTGGAATTTAGAATTTGTTTCTTGGAAGGGTAAAAATAATCATAATTATTGTTTTATTTTTTACAAATTATAAAAAAAGGCAGCATTGATTTAGATATTTAAGGTTGGATAATCATAAATAGAATCAATGAGTATACAGCTTATAAATAATATTCTAACTCACCCAGTACATTACTCAACACAGACATATGTGTTCCATTCTGATGTATAATATTTGTTTTATATACAGGATTTATACGTAATTTCTAAGCTAATTTATTCGAATTTCGTATTTTAAAACTTTTGTAATTTTCATTCTATATTTTTTGGCTAATTGAGGATAGCTCGCTTCTCATTGGCTAACAACATCCAAATGTTTATACCCTCAGCCAATGAACAACGATAAGCTGATTCCATTAATTAAGAATGCAGAATATGCTATAGAAGCGCAATCACAGTTAGCTTAAGTTTAAAAAGTAGAGTAATTAATAAGACGTTCATCGAATAATAATACTAATTTTACATATTGAATTTATTTAAAACTGTTAACGTTCTTAAGTCTCTACAAACGAAGAAGATATGATTTTAATGAGCATTCTCAAATTGATTGGCATTGGGTTATTCGTTAAATTAGATCTTCATAAAAAGCCAGTGACGCATCATTTAGTGAGTATTCAATAAATATATGATCCAACGTTTCGATATTGCTTTTAAATAATGTATTGATTAATTTGCGATGAAACAAGATGAAGCATGAAAAATGTATTCTCATTTCGATATAAATCCCATATCACGGCCAACGTATCCCACAAGACAAACAAACATATGCGAGACTCACTTCCATCACATAAATAATATAGCCGAGGAAGAGGAAAATATATAACTCGGTTGTTACCCCGCCCTTGCCTCTGTTGAGCCTAGTTAGTAAACATCTCAATTTTATTCAATTTTCAATTCTCTTTCCCTCGTAAGTCGCTGGCGCCACAATTCCTTACTGCTGGCAAATAATACATTTCCAAACAATTCGGGATGGAAGGAAAATCAGAACAAATATTAGAAATCAAATCTTTGATTGTCCAAAAGTAGGAAATATGTGAAATATCATATAAATTTGATAGTTCGAACACATTCGTATGGTTTGCATGTTCATTATTTTGCTATAATTAAACAAGTAAGACATCGATTGGTTTATATATTTTAATACCCATAGTTATTGAGGCCATATATCGTCGTCCCCCGTGACGTAGCTGATAAGATGCCTGTCTTTCAACCCAGGTGTTGCGGGTTCGATTATCACTTCTGACTTTTTTTTAAGTTTCAGTTTTCACTTGAGACGAGTATCAATGCATAAAATTGAATTACATAAAACGAATGTCACTGTATGACAGAAGACGGCATCAGAAACGAATCCATGAATGTAATTTTTTTTAAGTAAGACTTAGAAAGGAGCTTTAATATGATTTGAACATGTGTAGAGTATGAATTATGAAATAATAACTAAGCAAGTTTACAATTCAGAAGGGCAAGGTTTGTTTGCAATATGTAGACCAAAAAAAATGTAGCTGGATCAAGTTGATCAGATTTTTAAAGAAGGTAAAATGAGAAGTATGAATATTAGAAGATTGTGCAAAACGGGATGTATGAATATGGAGGAAACAAACGTTGTGTGATTGGTTAGAAAAGTTTGAAGATTTGTTGTCTCTGTCTACCCATCAAGGGGCACGGCGTAATAATATGTATGTATATAAAAAAGTATTATAATATGCTCAAAATAAAATTTTACCTATTTTTAAATGTTTAAATTTAAATGTATTAACAAGTCATGTCACAACAACGTTCACATACGAGTATACTTGTTTCATTTATCATATTTTGTAGCGTGATTTATTTATAATAAAAAAAATATCTTTTCTGCTACAAAATATTGGCAACGCAGTATTATGAACGGTGAAAATAGTAATTCATCCATACTCGTACACGATAATCTCCATGACTTATTATAATTTTCGATACTTATCTCGTTTATGGTCGACGTCTGATCTTGAATATTGATTTAAGTGGAAAACACAAGTTTTCATCCATGTAATCTGTGTTATTATTTATAAGGTCGAAATTGGCCTTTTATGATTTCAATGTGGAAGCATAGTTCAGTACACTTCTTTACAATGTAATATAATTTGTGATATAAAATCTTTACATTGAAATTGGAAATACAAATATATTATACTCGTATTTTATTTGTTTATTATTTTTCGATTATTTGCGCGCGTTTTGTGCTATGATAGATAATATCACCTATTACATTTTGTGCTATGATAGATAATATCACCTATAACATTTTAGGACTTACTATTTTTTTGGATGGCGTATCCAATAATCGAACTATTCTCTTATTTACGGATATTATTTAACGATTGCAGAGAAATAATATGCTGAAACTTTTTTCATGCACACTGAAGTATATAAATAAAAATAAATATACTATAAACAATAAAAGAAATCGGTGGAAACTGATTTGTGTATTTTATTTTCATTGTAATTGGCAACATTGTGAGGAAGCTATTTTTCTAAACTATATTGAGATTTTAACCAATATAGTTTAGAAAAATAGCTTCCTCACCCCGGTATTACTTTTAACCCCCGGTATTACTTTTAACCTCTTTTATTGTAACCCTTTAGTGAGGTACAACTGCATTCATTTTTTATAAACGGAAAAGTTATGTGATTTGAAGATTCTACCTTGTTTTCGAAGTTAGTAATAATTAATGTTCATAAAAAACAGAGGGCTATTCTAATTTTAGCTTTGCATGACGGTAGGAAAAAAACTGAAAAAACTTTTCTTAAGTCATTATTGAAACAGGCTGAAAACTTTAGGGCAAGCATTCTACTGCAAAAATATTATGGTCGTCATAAATTCCAATGTTTCTCCAAATAATCTTACATCTGCACCTGCATTCTGAGCAGAATATCTAGCGTTTGGAGCACATTAATAACTGCAATATTATTTATCTATCTCCAGCTCAGCCTTCGTATCACTAGCGCCATCTGCGATATCTGCGCTCCTCGGTCCGGTGGTCGTGTGGGTAGCGGCATACACTCGCACGCGATGCCTTAAGGTTCGATACCCACCCGCGCTCTGTAATAACTTGTCAACTGTATGTGGAGGTGATTCATGCTACAAGTCATAAAAATGTCAACGCATATCTTTTCGTTTTAGCGACTTCCGTCATTTTTTTTTAAATTTAAACTCCGTAGCTTAGTAAAAGACGCCTGTTTTCTGATCTATAGGTTACGGGTTCGATTTCTATTGATGCCCAATAATATAAAAAAACTTCGAGTTTGTTTTTCACGTAAAGCCTCTTAAACGTCTTTCTGGTTAGTTAGAAGAGATTGGCACATGGCAATATAATCCGCCAAGTTGTACTGTGTTCAACAAAAGTATAATAAAAATAATAATAGATAAGATATTTCAATAATAATATCAGTATTTATTATGTATGGAATTATAGATTTTTTTAAATAATATTTAATGTTGGAACATACTTTTTTCTTATTATTTAAGTGAATTGTAAACATTGGTTCGGAAAAATATACATAGAAAATCATTAAATCGTAAATTACTAAAGATTATTTTAGAAGTGTCAATTTAAAACACATGAAGCATAAAGTAAAAATAAAATATTTTCTTTTTGGGGTTTAAGTCGTTTACTTCTAGGTCATTAAGAGTATGTTTTGAAATATTTGATAAAGTCACCACATTGATTTTATAAAAACCATTCACTCTAAAATAAATTTAAATTTTTTTTATGAGTTGTATTATTTTTCTCGATGTCGACCATCAAATGATATATTAAAAAAATGTATTTATACTATATAATACAAAGCACTCCCCTTCGTAACTAGGCGTATTCCCGTCCTAAGGTAGGTTTCACAAAACAAAATTCCACCACAATCACATTTTATCAAAGGCCAGTATTTAAATTAGAAACATTAATTTTACAGGGGATCGCTCACTGATTTGTAGACGCAAGAGAACAAGAAAACTGCACATGAAATACTTCCATAATTTTGATCCAATTTGAGTTATTATCTCATGTTGACATATATCTTACTAAATCTGATTTTTATCAGTTTTTTTTCAATTTAAGTTTTATATTTACCGTATATTTTTATGACTTAAGGTTCTACATCAACAAACTTCTTTGTCCGTCCCTTCGCGTATGTGATATTTTTCTAAATCTTAAATTTTCTTTCTCTTGTTTCACGAATGCTTATTTCAACATTACAATAGTTTCTTAACTCAGAAGAAGAGTTTTGGCGTCAAGTAATTGAGAAGACATTTATTTATTCACACGACGATCCATAGTTCTGTTGTTTTTTATAATTTTCTTGCAGAATTTCTTAAAGAACCACTGTTATTGAACCACCTCGTAAGATAGCGCTCTTAACATAAGATCAGTCGCGATCACAAAGGAACAATCAACATTTTAATTGCTGCTGTAATTATAAACAGATTGTGATATTTTCACTCTGCAGTTGACAATACTTTACTTTACCATGTGACTGGAAAATTTATAGGCCTTATGGTAAAAACGTCGTTTTATATGTGATGAACAAAATACATACAAATAAACGTATTTCGTGAGATGTAATCGACTTTAGAATGAATAGTGACAGTAAAATTATTTTAAAAGATATTTTCATATTAGTTATTATTTCCAATTGTATAAGTATAGAGTATACTTGCGTGTTCTTATAACATGTATAGGTATAGAGTATACTTGCGTGTTCTTATAACATGTATAGGTATTGAGTATACTTGCGTGTTCTTATAACATGAACAATAATGACAAAATAAGGAATGAGGAATTTAGAAAATAATGCGGATTGAAAGAACATTTGTGCTAAAAATGAAGAAAGGAGCGGTGAAATAGTTCGGTTACGTAGAAACCGGAGGTTGCGGGTCCGATCCCCGCTGGAACCCAGATTTTTTTAAAAATAGGATTCCAGTCTGGTTAACACTTAGGGCCTATTAAAACATATTTTTGGTTGGTTGGAAGAGATTGCCACATCGCAATAAACTCGCCAGGTTTAAAAAAAAGAATGAATGAGGAAAAATGTACAAAAATAATATTTTTGCGAAGTTTTGGAAGACCTAGAAAAACGCAGTGTGAACAAATTAAACAAATTCTAAAAGAGGGAATAAGGAAAATCCTTTGTAATTGAAGAGTACACATGACGAGTTGTATGTATCATACGTGGTAACAGCGAAAGATGTTTGGTAGAATAAAATAAAGTGGAGATCTGTTATCTCTTCCTTCTCCATGGCGGGATGGTGATGATGATGATTATACGATAAGTTTTAAGTATCCATATAAGATGAAACTATATAATAATTAAAGAAAAACTTAATTCTGCAAAAAACATTTTAAAATAAACATCTGAAGTCTGCAAAATGATTAGTTTGAACACGAAAAAAAATCAGGCAACCACAGTAAGAATCAACGTTGCAATGATAATCAGAATATAGAATGATGTAAATAAATTAGAATCATGGAACACAAAAAAACTCAGCCTACCATTTCAAGAATAAACATTTCAATGATAATTAGAATTAAGAATATAGAATGGTGTATACACTCGTTAATTAGAATCATAGAACACAATAAAAATCAGGCTAACGCATCAAGAATCAACATTTCAATGATAATCAGAATTGAGAATATACTCGTATAATAATGTAAATAAATTAGAATCATAAAACCGAAAATATTATTGAAGATTTATAGGGAATCACTTTGTATAGCTTTTTTTCATCATTATTATACAATATGGTTTCGTATATTGTAAATAGCTTTCGATATCATAGCACCAGCTCTCGCTAGATACCAAATCTCTGTGATCCCAATTGTCTTGTCGAAATAATTCCAATAACTCTTTTCCGTCGTTAGTACCAAATTTTGAACATCGCGTTAACTCTGTAATTGATTTCTCATGGGAAGTCTTCAAGTGTTAAAGTGCATATTGAATGTAAA
The DNA here is from genome assembly GCA_949825065.1 of Odontocerum albicorne. Lineage (NCBI taxonomy): Eukaryota > Metazoa > Arthropoda > Insecta > Trichoptera > Odontoceridae > Odontocerum > Odontocerum albicorne. The sequence goes on along the minus strand of OX463848.1, from coordinate 26,761,369 downwards.
TCGCCCAATTAATGAACTAACTATGGGAAACTAAGAAATTTGGCCCGTATCAAACACTTTGGTCGGAGTCATGTTATTAACTTTGACCTCTAAAAGTTTTTTTTTTTTTAATTTAAATAAAAACAACCTGGAGAACTTTATTAGTTTAAATTCTTTAATGGCCACTTTAAAGAAATTTCCCTAATCGAAACCGTTTTTCTACAGTTATTTGATCTTTAAAAAAGGTGTCAATATTAAGTTACCGCAAAATTGTATGAATTTTTACGCTACTCGGACACAGTAGTTTTTTTTTGCATTTTATTATAGTTTTTGTCTCGTAACCTAGAAGTTCAAGATTCAAAATGTTTTTATCTCAATAATGACTCTCAAGCGAATTAAGTGAGTTTACATTAAACTCTTTTACCAAAAATTGTGGCGGAATTTTGATGCGCAATTATCTAAACTTCTACTAACGATTATTTCGATTGATCAAACAATTAATCAAACATGTAAGTCAAGAACTATTCCGTAACTTATGCGTAGATATCAACAATAAACTATTTTTTTGCCTTAACAACGTATTCTAATCTCACCTATAAGAAAAGAGTAACATTTTAGCGGAGTTTTGTTACACAACTGTAATAATTTCTTTTTAAAAGATTATTTTTACTGACAATCAAATATGTAAGCCAATAAACATTCCGCTACTCATGTTCTTATAAATTAGTATGGACTATTCATGAATCTTAATAACGCGTCCTAATCTCAAAAAAAAATAAGCCATAGAAGATGAGTAACAGTCGGTCGATTTTTTCTCTAACAAACATGTCTTGTCAGAGGTACACACACAGTGCATTACGCCGCTTTTGTGACATATCGGATTCGATTCTCCGTGTTTCGTGACCAGTTAGTTACAATCTGCAATTATGAGCTACAACGAGACATTTTAAATAAATAACGTAAGCGCTGGTGTGCTTTTAATAACCTCAAAACAGCTCTAAGCTGACTTTGTAAGTAAGAAACAACATTGACTACATAAATCAAATGCGTGAATGATTTTTCATTTAATTCAGTTTCGATTCTGAATTTCAATAATTATTTTAAACAATCTAAGTCACGTTTAAGTTAGGTACTCGATTTAAGCATTAAATAGTTTAAATATGACGTCCGTGGCCTAGTTAGTAAAACTTAGAGGTTGCGTGTTTGGTTGGTACCGACCCTTTTTTTAAGAGTATGAGTCTGGTTTACAATGCAGACCTCTTTAACATGTTTCTTGTCGGTTGTGAGATTGACAAATGATAATTAACCCGTAAAACTCATTACAATGTATCCATTGCATAAAAAAATTACATGATATAAATTTATTGTCTTTTCTCATCAAATTAATCATACTAAGGACAGAAAGCACTCTCACTAGGGTTAATTGACTTAATTCAGAAAATATAACTATTTGCAAGATTCTTCAAACTATTTGTTTAGAATAAAATGTCTGACTAAATTGACTTACGAAAATAGACTGCGTTTATTGAAGTTGCCAACTCTGAAACAAACTTGATTGTTTTAAGATCTTAAGCATTCTTTATAATTGCTCAATACTCCACCAAAAATTATCTTTTAACCGAACACATTTGAGAGGACATCGATTAAATCCTTCCCAACTAAATTCCACAATAATCCAAGGAATCCTGTGGAATCTTGGAACAAACTGCCCAATAATATAGTGAGTGTTGTGACATTGAACCAGTTTAAAAACCGACCGCACAATTTCTTACACACAAATCCAGAATGTTGTTTCAGTGGTGTTTTATTTCCTTCGCTTCTTCTTTTGATTATTTTTCTTTATAAACATACGACAGAACTTGATATAGATAATAACAGCATTATTGCTGCTTGTCTATAGGTATATCATAATAATAATAATAATGAAATATGATTTTGAATGAAATTTTTACAAGTAGTTTGTACTTTTCGGCATATAAGTATATAAGTAACATGATTTGGATTGATTTATGGTCGTTTTTCCTAAGGTTAATTTACTTCCTATATCTATGAATCTATTATATAATAAGTCAAGACCAAGATCTGTCGCGATAATGCTGAGCAAACTCCGGCATATCTTTGGATAATCATACAATTTAAGACTGTCTCACGGTGTACAAAGGTGGTACGCTATTACAGCACGGCTTTGGTGATTTTGAAACGAAATGCAATTAAAATGTCCACGGTTCGACTCCCTCGAACATTGTGGTTTCATTCATTACATATTATTGTATGTAGACTTTGATCGCATTCTCTAATTTTCACTTCGTTTACTGAATCTTCTGTTAGCAAATACTTCTCATTATCATTGCTAGTTATCCCACCAATAATAATGTTCTAGATAATATTTATTTATTTTCTGATGACGTTTCTAAAATAAATATCATCCTTCTTCTTCTTCGTTCATATCGTACCTTTCAAAATATCCTAATTACTGATTCGGACATGTTTAAGAGCATGGCTGGGAGATAATAATGTCTTCGGCCCCGGTAATCGAACCACTAGAGTATATACGGAACTCATTGTTCATCATTGCACATGTTAGCATCAATACCGCACGTGAAGAGACAACAACCCTCGCATGCGTACTCGAAGCGTGCCAGTATTGCTACCAGAACTCTTTTACCCAACTGGGACCTTATTATTAAATATATTTTTTTGGGGACCGTCTGGAATTCAATTAAAAATCTCCGATAGAAGTCTAGTGTCTCACCAACTACGCTACGAAGTTAGTAAATAACTTTCATAATATTGAAGATAAATTAAGACAAGACATTTATTTTTCGTTTAACCTGTTTTGTTTAACCAAAACGGTATTTATTTAACCAATTGTCAATTATGAACCAGTAAACAAACCAAGTTCAATTATATTTTTGCGTGCCTAGCTAATTTAATATTAAAACTTTCATCTGTCTGATTGATTAGTAAAATTATTAACAGACTTAAAAATAAACTGTTCAGTTATTTGTCGAATCCCCGAACAGCATTAAATAACTTCTAATTTCTTAATAATTAAGACAAATTCACTTAAAAGTAAATCGAACGATTTGAAAAATTGTCTTATGAAAATTTTCTCGATAAAAATCGTCAATATGGCGCGATAAAAATCCGTATTAGTATATCGCCACGCCATCTTCGCCGGTTCGTTGCTGCCAAGTTTATCTTTCGAGTCTCGCCACGAACGATGATATTGCGTAGTTTCACTCCGCCCTTAGTCCGTTCTTAGCGGCAGCTTCTGGTAATTATCGACAGGCATATTTCAACAAAGTGCACCTTTTTAAAACAATTAGTGACGCTAATTGGATTAATTGCCCCAACACCGTGTGGATACTTGTTCGTCTCCGTTTTCTCTCATTCTGCCAGGAAGGTACTGGACACTTTAAATTGTCACACCTAGAATCATATTCATACGATTAACATACAAAACCTTTTACATATTAGCTAGTTAACTAAATTATACGTAACAAAAACGAGTTTTCATAATTAAATTATCATAACCGTTTCTTAAAGAATGAAAAATTACAAGTAAAAAAACAGAAGAAAGTATTTGAGAATACGTATAAATGTGGAGGAGACAAAATAAGTACGTCGTGATAGAAAAGTTGGTCGATCCGTCATCTGCCTGTTTCAACAGAAAAATGACCTGATGGTATGTATGTATCATTTGGAGACACTAATAAAACCAATATCGTTCAATTCTATAATATTTATTTCCGGGCTAGTTAGAAACGAATCGCTCACGATATCCAATTCTTTATAAATACTTTGATGGTTTTCATGTACCTATGTATTTTTATTTTTTATCCCTTTTCCCGCTGTTTTTGATAAATATAAAAGCTTCTTTTTTTTCAAATCTTTGTTTATCTCTACTTTTTAATTTTTCAGTGACCTACAAAATAATCCGATAGCTTGTAACGATTTGTTCCTATAAACAACTTGATGTATGTATTAACTTGTGATTAGAAAGAACACTTTTTTATTTTAAAAATCTAGTTAACTGTGGACTGTAATTCCAAAATTAAACTTTGATACAGCTCAATTAGTAGATAAGGATTTGTAGACATGTGACAATGAACCCATAATTTTATCCTGCTCGAATAAAAAAACACCACCGATTGTGATATTGTGACAAGCATAAATTGGTTTATTGAGAACATCAATCGATTTTTTTCAACTAATTCAGAAATTCGTCAAGTTTGATATTACTTGCATACGTATTTTAGTTATACGTTGATGACTGACGATAGTTATTATATTTCGTGTTTTAAAAATCTTTTTCCATGTAACGTTTTCCAAGTCCGCCCCTGAGCAGCATTAATGACCTTACGAAGTTTTCATGTAAAATATTTTGAAACATGCATCCACCGTTGCATAAAGTAAAAATTTCAATATATTCACATTATATTCATATAATTTTAACTTATTTTTATGCGTGTTATTTCCTAATAATTATTCTTTCAGTATGTAATGCTTGGTTAAATAACTACTACATATCATCGCACCTTGTTTCTTGCGGGGTAGGCAGAGAGAATATATCCCTTCTCTTTTTTTTATCCAAGCACTAATTTTCGCCTCTTAATTCATATTTCTATCTCATCATACACACTTCTCTATTATTCATAGTTCTCGTTTTACCTTCTTTCAAAACCTGGTCCATTTGATCCAGACATGGTATGTCGTCCGCGTTCTGCCTTTTTTCTTACATAGACACCACAAATTATCCTTGGTGCACGTATCTCCACAGCATTAATATTTATTTTATCATTCGTATGCAGTCTAAGCTTCACTTCCATACTGGGCACCAACACACTATTATGTATTGTATATTAATGTTTGCTTCTTTTAATGTAGTGCAATTCTATATTACATCAAGTGATCCATTTACCTTGTTTTCTATCACTACCCATATTTAAATAATAAATAAGTATTCGTTTGTTTTTCAGATTTTTAGCTAATATTCTTGTAATATTTTACAAGACTGCTATCGAATATTCTATTTAATAATTTATTTACAAATAAGGAATATTTTTCTTTTTTTTATATTTTGTCTGTACCACCTATCAGTGTTATTTTTTAAATGTGAATTCGTACAATATCACTACTTGACAATGTGATGCTCGTTTATTCTAATGAAAACGTTACGCTCTATTTCATTATCACTTTCCTCCTTAAGTTTGGGAATCACATTTATCAACAAAAACTGACAGTTTCTCAATTCGTTTGAGCCACATAACCTCTCGTTGAAAATTGGTCATCGAACTTAACTAACAAATCGGTAATGTACTAAATTTGTCACTGCTTTCGTCCTTATCTCTCTCTCTCCATATTGACGTCAATCTATTGTACTACGTGGAAACTGATAACGTTTTACTGCATCACTCTTCAAACAACATGTTTGTCAGGTACTTTCGTTATGTTTATCTTTAAAGATTTTCATTATTTCGTAGTCCAAGGCTTTAACCAAAAGTCAAATCATTTTTCGAAGAGTAAATAAAAAAAACTATTTTGATGCAGCATTTTTCTTGATAATGTACCCAATCAATATTAAAAGAAGAAACTATATAATCATTACTTATCGGAAAAAAATCTACCTTCATTATTCCTCGTAAAATTTGGCGATGCGTTACATTTTTCAGTCAATTCCTAAAGAAACCTATCACCTTAAGTATTTTTCAAGTTCTTTAAATTAAAAATAATAAATTCGTGTGAATTTTTAACATTTTGTGATTTGTTTTCAATTTATTGGTCCATTGTACTTTTGTATCATTGGTAGTTGTTAACATAGGTAGTTCCGGAATCCTTAGATCCTTCATACGTCTATGATCTATAATATAGAATCTGTATTGTATTACACTTTCATTGTATACAGTACAACCTGGTAGAATCATTTCCATGCGGCAATCTTTTCCAATCGACCAGAAAGATGATTTGGAGACCTGAAGCCAAAAGCAGGCTGGAGCCCTTCTTAAAAAATAAATAAAAGTACATATGAGAATTGATCTCGCGACCGATCAGGAGACAGGCGTCAAACAACTATGTCACGGAGGTCGTCAATTTTACCTCCTCCATAGTCGTCTTAATGTTTCCAATTTCAATATTTAAATAAATTGTATAATAAATACATAGAATTTTTTGTTTGCGCTCCCCTGAAGATGATGTGAAAGCCTTGAAACCGGTAGGGTTATACCATCACAAAAAAGTGGAATAAACAGTGTTTGATAAAAATAAAATACAATGTCTTTAAACCTCCACAACGTTAATGCCTTAACTGTAAACAACATAAATACATAGATTTGCGGCTAACTGCTTGATCGATAATAAATATCAAAAATTCTACGTTTCAAATTGGAAAAGTTACCGAATACGATTTGCCGAGACATTCATCTTAATATTAATGGTGTTTTCTCTCAATTTATGATTTACTATCGAGAGAAAACAAATTATATTTTGTTATTTTTAAGGTGACTTTACCCATTATCCTTCCTTTTATACGAAAGACAAGTGAAAGTCAGACGGCACATACCATATACAGTATATAGAAATTAACGCACCATTCAATGTGCGAGATTATTTTGGCACCCCTCTAGATGTGGTTTTCGGCATTTTTTCAACCTTCTAAGCCACTTGAAAATTTCATTTTATAGCCCGTTAACAAGTCCAAACGTTCCTTGATAATTTTTATATCTCACAAAGAAAGAAATTGCGTATTGAATAATAGCCATTTTTATATCTGTGTGAAAGTTCAGGAAAAAATCCGAACTAGATTTAAAGTAATTCAGTTTTGTTTTTTAAATATACATTCGTTGTGATATTGTACGTAAAAATATTATAGATATTACGGACGTTATTTATCTTAATAAAAATAATATTGAATCCATAAAAAATAAGTTTTATATATCCGTAGCTAGTTTCAGTCAAATAATGATTGTAATGGTTAAGGAAATTCAGATATTACCTACATATTGAAATACTTAAGGTTATGAGGTACCTTGAAAACAGTCTAAAATTTATCTAAAAAGTGACAATGTTTTCTAGAACTATGTTTCAATAATTTCAAACATATCAACTATTTTGGAGTGAAGTTTTATTATAAGTAGATATGTTTTTATGATCTCCATAACTATTAAGTACGTTTTTACCCATTTCTTACAATACTTAGACATATTTTAGTATTTTTCCCACACTAAAGAGCAAGTGAATTGTTCATCTCTTATTATATGTCATGGCGATGTTCATTTAATATAATTATCCCAGACATTTCCAAATATTTGGAGCTTATTATTTTTCATGTGCTTGTGATGTTCTTCTAGTTATTCATATCAGACAATGCACTAATTTGAAACTTCTCTCACACACTTACCGTTAGTTTGCCAGCAAAATTTGATATCATATGATAATCAGAACAATGCGGAGTGTAACGCATAGAAAGGCCCTGACAATAGAGGTGTAGGGTAATAGAGAACTGGAAATATTTTTTTAAGACCACTATGTATTGTGTCATTACAATGAAACAACGCAGCAAACAGAAGCGTCGGTAACAAGATACACCAGAAAATATGAACTAGCATTAGGATGTAACATACTACTATACTCGTAGTAGTAAATCTATTCCATTGAAATCCCACTGTATTGACAAAAAAATTCCACCCATTTTCGTTTTAAATAATTATTTTTATTAATCGCCTTTCATTTGTACTAAAATGAACGAATATACTGAAAATGATTCTGTATTCTTTTTCGACACGTCTTTTTAATTTTCAGTATTTTGTGCCCAATTTTATGAAATTTGAGTTTCAGATCATATCCATGCGTTTTTGCATAGTTTGCATTATTGTTTTATTTTAATTGATTGACACATTATTATATTTTAATAAGTTAACAATTTTATTAATAAACGTTTGTACATTAAATAATAAAAAACCTGTTATCTAACAATACTATTATTATAAAAGCCTCGCGTTTATTTTTTCTTCTTTCTAGTTCATTCCCATTATGTGGGATCGGCTTTTCGGGTCCTCTATCCAGAGTTTCCTGTTGTAAACAAAATCCCTCCCCACCTCCAGTGCTCGCTTCGCCTATATTTCATGATAGATACATATGTTTCTATATTGTATTACATTTTCATTATACACAGTACAACCTGACTGGTTTGTGATATGGAAATCTCTTCCAACCAATCAGAAAGATGTTTAAGAGACCTTAAGTCGAAATCGGATAAAACACTTTGAAAAATTCTAATTTTAACCGGAATTGAACCCGTAACCCTAGGTGGGAAAACAGGTGTCTTGCCAACTAGGCCATGGTGCTAAAACTTAAAAGTACACATAAAGGAAAAAGTTAATACGAAATTTATGAAAAATACTAGAAACAAATATAGCCACTTACCAAGAATGACGAACGATCATCAAGAATGAAAAATGTGGACGTTAAAGCTTCAGAGGAAGTGACGAAACAATATATAAGCATTCAGTTCCAGATGATTCCGCTCCAGGGGAGTGGGAACCGAGAAAGCAGAAAAAATGAAACGTTAGTCCATAATATGATACGATTGCCTGTCGAGGTGTTCCGCACCAGGCGCTGCATGCTCACTCTGCTCATCCATAAGCCACAAGTTCTTGCTCTTGCGATTCAACGATACTATCTCCTCTCGCTGCAGGTGATTTTTTCCCGCGGAAGTTGAGGTTCGCGTTCGCGGCTCATCCTAGCTCGGTTTGTTCACCTCCCGATGCAGATTATGTAATAATTTTAGCGGTAGAAACGCGACTGCATACATTAGTGATACTCCGGTGGACTCGACATCTCCTGGACGGCGGGTGAGACTGCATTGCTATTTAAAACTTTTTGTACTCGAGACATCGACTTTGGGGTTTTCTATACCGACTACATAGGATCAGCCGTTCTGCCTTACTACTGAGATTTAATATTTTAGAAATTTGCATGAATGCTTGCATTAATGTTGTTGTTTAAGGAAAGTGAAGCGTTGTTTCTATAACTTTTAATGAACCTAATAGAGAAATGAGACGCTTTTTACCGTATGAGAATAAAATTGTTCAATTACGAGAAATATAAAAAACTTTCTATTCGACTCTCTATCTATATATTTTAATATTAACGTAGATTTCGGACATTGTATTTCGAGTTTCTTTAATGTTTATTTGAGTTCTGATCATTTCTTGTGTTCTAATTTTTGTATAATAATTGTTTTATGTTGTCTAAGAAGTAGTTTCGTATTTCACAGATATATGTCATTGGGACAACATTTTCGTTGTTAATTTGATTCCAAACGCGCTGAATGTATATTATTATGAAAGGTAATTATTTAATCCTAAAGTTGATCGTTACATCATTAAAATTATGCCAAAATAAACCGCTCAAACTATTTGCATAGTCAACTTTTGATAGGATATGCAACACTATTACTTTTCATAACCTGTTAAAAATGCGTTAAACTGTGTCTAACCACGATGGATTATATATTGACCGAACGATGACTTTCAGAAAAGATAAACTAAAATATACTGTACTCGTATAGTGAATAAATAACTGATACTACAGTGTGTTTTTTTTCATCGAATTACTTTCCCCGAACTCGAAAACACAATGGAAACCGAGAAACAATGCAATGAACCTTTTTCTGGTAAATCGTCAGTTGTGATACCTTTTAGTTAATTATTTAATAAATATCGTTTGGCAAAAGCTTCAAATGTCAACGACTTAATGAAATTTTTACACGACCTGATGTGCTACCATGTATCAATAATATTATTGTAAAACTTACATTTTTATGTTTTCGTAGACTAACAGTTCAAAGCGTGTATTCCAACTTAACTCAAACACTGTGCTTTTTTTAAAAAAATAACTTAGAAAAAACACACATAGTATAGATATCATTTACTTAAAATTGTCCCTTTTATAATCATACGTGTGTATTCCATTGTAAAATGGCAATTATTCTATCGTAGAATGATAGTTTAAAGAAAGCATATATTCCAAGTTAATTCATACTTCGTCTGTTACACTATGCTTCTTTACAAAAAAAAACTAATAAGTAAAACATTGATAAAAAACTTAAAATTAATCCCTTTTGAATGCCTGTTTTTTTCTTGTTGTTTTCTGTTTGATTTAAATAATTTATCTCGTTTGCCTGTAGATCGTTTTTATTGATTTCATTATCAACATCACGCCATGTCCCTATCAGGGAAGGCAGAGAGAATATATCTCACCTTCCTTCTATCCTAGTACACGTCTTCCACTTCTGCCACGTCCATACACCTTATCATATATACCTCCTATTATAATGGCTTCTCACTCTGTTTTATTTATTCTGTCGCACCATGTTTTTCCAAACTTCTCATACCTTTGGTAGTACTTTTATTGTAAATTTTTAATCATTCATTCTTTCTACATGACCGTACCATCTCAACGCTATTTTCTTCATTTTAAGCACTACGTTTTCTTTCAATCCGTATTCTTTCCTAATGTCATTCCTTACTCTATCATAAATTATTTTTTACACGTGCAACGCAATACTCATTTCTACCGCATTTATCTTACTTTCATCACTTTTTTACCACGTTCAAAGTTTCACTTGTAAATCGTAATGTTGGACCAAGATTCCATTATTAGCAACCAGCTTAGCTCTTCTTGAAATGCTCTGTAATGCATTGATTTGAATCTAAAAAAATAATCATTTCCCTTCAGTTGAATTGGGATTTAGTTAAAAAGTGTACCAACATTGTTATGAAGTCGTGGCTCAACGAGGCAAAAATAATTTACCGTTTTATCTTCCAAAGCCAACAACTAACAACACATATCTTCTAATCTTCGGTGCGTTTAATTGTATTTCATGAATAATCCATTCATTTTGAGTATGTGTTATTCTGTGAAACGTACTCAACCATGCAGTCAGCTCTAACAGTATCCGAAGTCTCGATGAGCAAGAGTCCTTGAAAAATACAACACAGGACTATACCGTTACGATTTAATTAGTTTTTTTCTTCAAAGGCTCTTGTTTTTCTTTTTTCCTTGATACTCTTGATTCCATTATTAGACAATCCGCGAAGCGAGACAGCGCGGAGGATACAAGTTGTTAACTTATTTAATTTACTTTTCCTCATTTTTTTCTCACGGTTTTATGAGAAACCAATACTTAATGATGGACTAATTTTATTGCTGTGTTTTTAATTGTATTGAAATAATAGAAATAAGCACTCTTACGTCTTCCTGTTGATTGTGGCTAATTCAAATATGAAATCAATTTAACACATCAAGTTTATGGAAAGAATATTTTGATTTGATAACGACCTTTGTGGACTGGTTGATAAGATACCTGTCTTGCAACCGGGGGTTCCGAGCTCAATTCCCGTTGGTACCTAGATATATTTAAAAAGGGTTTCAGCTTTAGAATTGTTTTCTTCAAAACAAAAGATTGTCATGTGACATTAAACCTCCCGGGTTGTACTGTACAATGAAAGTGTAATACAATACGACATTTCCATACACTTTTTTTTTAAATACATATAAAATAAAATTGATAAATACGAAATAAAAAATGTACATATTTCACGATTTAAAAAAAAAAGATACGATAATTCATAATGATAAAAATGAGCTGTTTTCAATATATTAATATTTGTGTATACATTGATTTATTTTTTGTAAATTATTATTTGAACTAAACAAAAGTATGAATATTTTTTTTGACAAAAAAGTAATAAATTCTAACGTGCCTAGTCTATATATTAACTTTTATTGAAATAACTATTCAGACAACATTCATTGAAATGAATCTGTTTGAGTGAACTCCAGTTATCTCAGCCATTATCTTTTGCTGTTGTTTCCAAAATGTCGTCCGCAGATATTTAACTTAAAAATGTTCTTAAAGAAAACAAGAAAGCGTACCAATTTGTGCTTATGTAATTATAATTTTTTTCTGGCCTTTTACTGGTATGTTAAATGTTTTAGTCGTTATGTTTTTTTATGGCGACCTTCCTTACTTTGTTGGAAAGAGTTCGAGTTCAAACCATGTATGTATTAAAGAAAAAAAACAGAAAAAAAAGTTCTAATCTGGTCAAAGAGTTTGTCTGCCTAAAAAAATGTGCGTGAGTGTTGTTGCATTTTTACGTGTGATGATAAACTACGAGTGCCGTGCCTACTCCAGTTGTTTTAAACCAGAATGTACGATCAGTGGGGCCGAATACAGTGTTATCTCCCGGCCATGCCTGAACAATATATGTGTATTCAATGAACGAATAGCAGAGTTTTCAGAGAAAATCTCCCGTTATGTCTAAAAAGCAAAGTCTCCGATCAATGCATCCTCCCGGTACTCACATACGGATGTGAAACGTGGACCCTTAATTCAAAAATAATACAGCGCCTCGCCACTATACAAAGAAGCATGGAAAGAAGTTTGGAGTGGCCTGAAAAATAAATAAATTCATATTCTTAAGTGGATCCAGCTAGAAAACATCTGCTATAATCGGTTCTCGATTGAAAATATTTGGGAGAGACTGGTCCAACGAATATAATTCATGTCGTCCATTTCTTGGTCTTTCAGCAAGGTGCGGCTGTTGTTATTTCACACGCTGAAAATTACCGGCCATTACGTTATTGCCGAGGACACACCCACAGGCAGATAATTCTTTCGTTCTTTGTGTTTTTGGGGCGAGCAAAAATTAAATTAATTTATAATTGCAAATAGTTACAGCATATACTTTACTTGTTTTGTTTACACGTGAATGCTCATATTATACTCATATTTTTAGGTTCTACGACCTCGAGACGTACTCTCTGCTCCCAAATCGTTTTTTTGGTTAAACTGCGAACAGTATATTAGCAAGTTTTATTTTCTATCACTTTCATGCAAATATATTTTGATTCTTATTTTTAATCAACGGTACAATGTACTCGAATATATTATTTAAAAAAATGGTATGTGCTTTTACAGTATTTTAAAAATAATCTTAAAATTAGTAACAAAACAAAAAAATGGACAAAACTAAATAAAAAGACACAACATAATAATTTAAATAAGGAAACAAGCACACGAGTCATCTGTTAATTTATTGCTTTAAAGCAATTTCTTCTTACGAGTATCAATCAGCTTTTTTATTTAAGTATTTTCTTAGTGTATGAAAACAGCACTTAGGATATATTAACAAGGGATAAATAAAAGTCTCAAATAAACATGATCACTATAGGAATTGTATAGGACTTAGGGACGAGGAATATTTTGTTATAAATATCGGTTCTTTAGTTTATTCTTAAATATAGATTAGGATGAATCACGTCTTATTGACCCAACAATAGTAATAGTTTTTAAATTTGTCTAGTATTCTTGCATTTACTTATCCAAGGGTCTTAGCTGAAAACATGCAAAATGCTCCGTATTGATCCTCCGTCATGTCTCGATAGAAAAGTTCACGAACATGAGCCTAGACCTTTAAATATTAATATTTACCATTCTTGTAATGTGCTTATTTTTATAAATTCTTATTTCTGGGTTGATCATCAATATACGAGTATGTATATTTTCTTCTGTTATTTTAAAAACATAAATTCCTGAATCTTATCATATTATATATTTTACCCGTTTGTTCGGGCATTCAGGGATGTTCATAGTTTTTCCGTCTCCTGCTTTTCAGTGTCTTCTTTCAATATTTATTGCGCATAAATTTTATAGACAGTCGTTCGTTTTATAGACAGTCACATTATGCTGTTGTGGGTTTCGTAATGGAAGTTAAACTGATTCATATATACTCACTCATATACGGATCCGTTAATGTTATTTCATTACGTGTACATCTGAATTTATTATTTATTTTTTAACTTTCATTTACCAGATATTTTTTGTCTGTTTTATCTCTAGTTAGATTTGATTTTTGTTATTTTTTCTTGTGGTCTTATGTTGTGATTAAAATTGTAAATGTGTATTTCATTTGCGGCTTGTCTAACTATTGTTGTTAGTAGATTAGTCTCCATCTCCATCTTAGTCTTCATCTTAAGACCCAAGTATATTTCAGACGGTTAACATCAATAAGCAGGTGTTTGGAAGACAATAGCCTTTTATAAGCAATTATTTGATTCTCTCTTAAAATATGAATGATCGTAAGTCTTGGAGTATGCAAGTGATATCTAAACAGTTAACTTTTGAATTTAGTATTGAAAGTTTTTGTTTTTCAGTAAAATTTATGATAGCCCATTTACACTCAGATGTTATATATTTTTAATTACATACCACACAAATTCACACTTATCTACGTTATTTATTGGCCACTTTTTTAGATCCCTCACTTTGGTACATTTTTACTTGGATTGTTCTCCGCACACGAAGGTATTTGGTTCAGTTCCTAGTTCCCATGCTCCACTATGAACTATTATTAAACGATAACACAATGCACGCTCTCTAATTGTAACATGAAGTCACTAAGAAACAATTGTTCATTTCTCTCGAGTTTAAGAAAATATTTCGTATTTTTCTACCTAGTAACAAATCAAACACATTGAAAACAAAATCTTTTCAAAACTTAGGATTTTTAAGTAAGTTTATATTAAACACGCCAAAAATAAAATAAAAAGTGGTTTTTCTCTTATAATCGCCATGAAAGTATCATTATCACTTTCGACTTTTCCATCGGTTTACTGCTGATCATGGCCTCTGTACGACTTCCTAAAATTTGTCTATCATCGTTTGCTGCCACTCGCGCCTTAGATTGCTTTCTATGCTTTAAAGTTCCTCCCGAGTACAACTGAATGAGATTTTATGTACAACGATTACCTATTTATTGTTCCAAATATATGTCCTGCCCATCCCTATTTTAATTTAATTGAGAAGTATGTTATTACTGAAATGTCTGGTGCTATGTTTTCTCTGCCTTCCCCTAAAAGGGAAAGAATGTGATACATTGTATGTAATAATTAAATCATTTCATTAAAAAGATTATAACTATAAAATTTAATTTTGTTTTCTTTACTTGACCAATTTGAAAAACTTATTTCTAATGGTGAATCTCTTCACACTTGTAAATGGTTCCTTGAGCCATAAAGGTTTAAAGAATTTGATCTAAATGTGAATTTAAAACCGCGTATTTATTTATTCATTTCGATTAGAAGTATATATAATAAATACATAATATGAGAAAGATTAAGACAGGAAAAAAAACAATACAATTTCAAGTAACCACTCAAATTATAGGGATCTGGTTTAGTTGCCCGTCATTTGTCGTTACTTCAAAAAACTACGTTTTACCTATATTTTTAATATCGAATAACATATCTGCTGTTTACGCAATCACTTCCACAATGCAGCATGAGTGGGAATGTTTGTGCAGTTTGTAAGTGAACATATCAGTATTATTGAGAGAAAATTATTATTTCTATTGAACCAACTGCCGTCAATTATCTATTACAAAAGAGCATCAATAAAAATAATAAAAGTTAATTAAAAAATACTATTCAGTTACAATACATTTGGATCCACACCTTGTGGAAAGATTTCATTATTCGTATAAAAAATATCGAAAGGATTTCATTTAACGTGACTTGGGGCGATTTTTAATGCCAGATAAATTCCTTCACATGGCACAACGCCCTAGTATCGAGTCAGGTGTCACAACTGGCCTTTCTCCAGCCATATATTATTTGTATTCATATACGCCTAAAGGATCCAACCCACAATTTGCCTTTTATCGAGATGTAAAAGATTGATAATTTTTTTTTTTTCTATTTTTTTAGACAAAATTTAAATATAATATCACTTCAATTCTATTTATTTTTTAATGTATGAAAGGCGACTTATAAAATTCACTAAATATATTCAGATTAAATGATGTCTGAAAGTATGTTTG
Source organism: Odontocerum albicorne (assembly GCA_949825065.1). Taxonomy (NCBI): domain Eukaryota; kingdom Metazoa; phylum Arthropoda; class Insecta; order Trichoptera; family Odontoceridae; genus Odontocerum; species Odontocerum albicorne. Next base: position 26,745,506 of record OX463848.1, on the reverse strand, counting down.
AAACTAAACTGTCAATAATGAGTACTAAGTCTACTGTTCACCAGACTATTGCTGCCTCTGATGTTTGGGAAGATAGATGTATTCACTATGAAGACATAATAATAAATAAAACTGAATTTTTAAAATATATTCCGGAGGCGATTTGTAAAAACTGCTGTCTCTGGTAAGTTATTCGACTCTTTATATAGTATTTTTTTATGTATTAAAGTTTATGCTAAAATACTCTTGTGAACCATAATTTAAGCAGATTTAGAATTATTTTTGGTTTGAGTGTTTTATTACCTTTGTTTCCTATCGCTTTCATGCCGTTAATATCCATCCTACCTACCCAAATATCATTTTCTTACCTTGATTTAATATTTCACTGTCTCATAAGAGGTAAAATATGTGTCCAATAATTTTTGCATATATACGTACATATATAATTCCACTTAAAGCGAAGTAAATATGGACGTAAATATGCAAGAAAAATTCAGCCCACATTTGACATGTTTTGTGATGATTGAAAAACAATCTTGTACAGGGTGGTATAAAACTTTTTTTCGACGAAAAATCGAAATACGAAATAAATCATGAAATATCCATTTAACTAGCTTAATATTTTTGCTCATGCAGGATTGCGGTTTGCTCATTTGATATTTCAAATAAACCAAAAAAAAAATATTTTGTAGGTTGGTTCGTTTTGACATATATATAAAGTACATCCATATTATATACCTGGTTAGGAAGTGCACAGGTGAGGTGTCGTCGGCCTATCGACTTTGAATAAAAAAATAGCTCTTTTTCAAGTGATGGATAGCTTGTTCGGAGTTTCGGTCCGATGGTAGGACACCTTACTCCTTCATCGGATAAGTTCTGACTGTTAAGATATTTATTGGAAATTTTTGGATCTTTTTGGGAATCGGGAAAGGATAGGTTTGTGGTAATTGTTTTGATTTTATGAATGATTATGAGAAATTATAAACGATTAAATACATATATAAATATGATGATATATACATAATATTAAATACAAATATACATAAATTTGTGTCGTCACACACTGTTTTATATTGAATGGGTGAAAAAAAAAAAAAAAAAAAAAAAATGAAAAAATGAATAAATTATAAGAATGAATATAGTATATGTAGATAAGTAAATGAGTGGGGAAATGTGTGTGACTTTTATAAATATATTAAGGTGTAGAAAATGTTTATTGAAGGTGAGAAATGCGGTTGCCTATGGGGGTAAACTGTCTGCCGGAGGAATTATCGATGATGGGGTGTTCAGAGTGACAATCGGGGGGTCATTTGGGGGGATGATTAGAGTTAAAGAGGGGGGGGTCGGAGGGATGATTCGCAATATTGATTTCGGACGAGTGTGTCTGTAACTGGTGTTCGCGTTGTAGTTATCTAAGGCTTTTATGACTGGGTTGGGATGACGGGATATAGAACTGTAGAACCTTTCGGCCAGAGCGCGCATATGTTCGGGGATAGTATGTAGTTTGGTATCTGCGTGGAGTCTTGAATTACGGACGATGTAGGGTGCTTTTAAAATTATGCGGAGGGCTTTGTTTTGAATGATCTGAATGTGATGTAGCGTTGTTTTCTTCGCGTGGCCCCAGACCGGAAGGGCGTATGTCAGTTGCGGTCTGACGATCGCTTTATATAGGTGGAGTTTAGTGCGCGTGCTAAGTTTGCTGTATTTACTGATCAAGGGAAATAATGATTTGAGTGTTCCGTGAGCTTTTGATTTGATATTGAGGGCGTGTTTATGCCACGAGAGTCTACTGTCTAATGTGAGGCCTAGGTATTTTACGTGTTTTGACCATGGGACGCTCTGGCCGAAGAGTTTAAGAGTTCTGATGGGTTTGATGTATCTGCGTGAGAAGCGGACTGCTGTGCTTTTGGTGGGATTTATTTTGATCTTCCATTTGGTGCACCAGTGCTCCAGAATGGGAATGAAGTCTTGCAGTCTGTTGTGGGATACGGACTCATATTTCGATGAAGAGAGAAAGGCTGTGTCGTCAGCGTATTGCGCGGTGATACAATGTGTACGTGAAAATTGGGGCATATCGCTCGTGTATATGTTATACAGGATAGGGGACAACAGTGCACCTTGGGGCACACCTGCCAGAATGGGGCGAGGGGATGAATTTATACCGTCTATTTTGACGGAGAAGGAGCGATTTTCAAGGAATGATGCGATGATTTGCACTAGTCTGAGGGGAATACCTGACTTGTGCAGTTTGAATATGAGTCCGTTGAGCCAGACTGTGTCGAAGGCTTTCGCCACGTCTAGTGAAAGGAGGGTCGTGAGGCCTTTGGAGCTGAAGTATTTGATGATGTGTTCTACAACGCGAAGAAGCTGATGGTTGGTAGAGTGTAATGGCCTAAATCCGTGTTGCGAATCTGGGATGATGTTACGTGAGTAAGTTTCTAACGAGAGACGTTCTAGGATTAATTTTTCGAGCACTTTACCTAGAGTCGGGAGCAGACTGATCGGTCTGTAATTTTCAGGGATAACGTGGCTTTTACCCGGTTTAGGGAACATGATGACGTCGGCGTTTTTGAATGGGGTTGGAAAGAATTTATGTCGAAGGCAGGCATTGTAAATGGCGGTAAGGGCGTAGATGGCTTTTTTCGGAAGTTTTTTCAAGGTGAGATTATTGATTTTATCGGGGCCGGGGGCTTTTTTGTTGATGAGATTTTTTATGATAGATTGAATTTCTAACGGTGAGAAGAAGTCTGTGGTGGGGGGGGTTTGCTCATTTAATATGTCGGCAACTGCGTTGTCGACCATTATTGAGTGAGAGGGGTTAGAGAGGTCTGCATTTGGCGAGAAGATATTAGCTAGAGAGTCAGCAAAGGTCTCTGCGCGGTCGCGAGCAGAGAAAACGGGGCCATTTGGTCCTTGAAGAGAGCTGGGTCGGGAGGGCGTATTTCTAAGGCTACGCGTTAGTTTCCATTTGAGTCCATCATTGTATTCGAGAGACTCGACGAAGTCTGACCATTTGTCATTGCGGAGTTGCTGTAGGAGGTGTTTGATTTTTTTGACTAATCTGTTGTAGTCGGTTTTGTAAGAGGGGACAGCTGTGTTTTGCCACAACTTTCTGGTTTTGTTTTTTTCCATAATCAGTATTTTGATATGTGGAGGAAGGGGAAGTTCGGGTTTATCGGCTGGTCTCTCTTTTGAAGAGGATGTGAGAGCGGATTTGATGGTGGTTGTGAAGTCATTTATAGCGGCGTCTATGGAGTTCGTGTCGGGGAAGGTTGTCGGTATTTTGATGCTGCTGTCGACGTTAATAGCGAAATCGCTCCACGAGGTGGTGTGTCGCGGAAGGGCTGAGGGCGAGAAGGGTGGTAAGCCATCCGTCAATTGAAGTAATACCGGGTAGTGATCGGATTGAAAAATAGCTCTAGTCGGAGCAATCGACCTGCGTAGTTGGCGCCAGTGGTGATTTTAAATTATGCGTTACCTACATCCATTGTGTACTGTGCCGGCAGCAAGGGAGAGAATGGCCGCAGTTGAAAATGTTTCTTCGTTTAGCCAAGTTTTATGTTATACGTGGGTGCTTTCATTATGATATACTATCAATGTAAATATACATTTTTCTCTGGCAGATAGGAAGATATTTCAAGACCATCCCTGTAACATAATAATGCATAAGCAAATTGATTTCAGAAAATATAGCAAATCTGCCATCAATCAACAAACTTATTTTAATGTGTCCTTTTTGAGTATTTTCACTCGCATACAGAATGTTTTTATTGATTGAATTTTTCGAAATCAATCGATGCCCTAAAAATTGAGCTTGTTATAGGTTTTTGTCGATATAACTAAACGAAATTACAAAAAGATATTAATTAGTATTTTCATCACCTTTTTTATGATTAGTTTCTTTGAGGATTATCTAAAATTATTGATGTTTTTTTATATATGACGTAATTTGTTAAAAGCTATTTCAATATTACAAAATATATTGACTTATCAATAATTAAAATGAGGTTCAAGCTTTAACTCAGTTCAATAAATATTTTGGTGATCCATATATTGAATGTTTTTTTTATTTTCTTTAAAAAAATAACGTCTTGCACTTTCACTAGAGATAGTGATGTTTTATAAAATTGAAAATTGAAATAAAAATTTCTATACATTACAGTTCAAATATGGAATTTAGATATATTTTTTAACAATTCTGTAATGCTACGTTCGAAAAGTGCAGAAAACGTATAATTATTTCGTTTTATTAAATTTGCCTTTAAATATTTATGTATTTAACACTTTTATTGTAAATACAATCTGGCGGGCTTATTGCCAGGTGACAATCTCTTCCAATCAACCAGACAAAAGTAAATGAAGCAAGTTAAGTGGTCGCAAAAAATACTCAAATGACTATCCATCTCCACTAAATCTATGAACACATACGTGAGCATATGCCCACAAACCTCACATAGACGGACAATCACCCGAACATTAATTTTAATTTAAAGTGAGATATCATCAATCAAAGGAAAAAGAAGGGATGGTGGAGAGGAAAGGAAAGAAAATCAGGAATGAAGCACGTTATATTACTGACTAGAAATTAAGAGTTTTTTCAGTCGCTTCTTAAAGCATGCCAAGGACGGAGCAAATATCTAACAGAAATGCAATGATGATGGTATTTTATTAAATTACATCTTCATTTTATATTATATTATTATTTTTATGAAACTTTTAAATTATTATATATGAAAGAACAGTAAAATTTTTATTATTTCTTAGTGACCCAAACATTTGTATTCCTGGATGCCTGATAGATCGCTAGAGTAATTAGTCTAGCCCTGTTTCCCGTTACGGTGGAACCGTACACACATGAATATTTCATGGACTTTATATGGCTATTTCACTCCAAGCTCGGCCCTGGAGCAGGAGTTTGTTTTAATGTGATTAATGAATGTGTGTGCTTTAATTCGGTTTTTAATTTGAAGCGCACACGCACACACACTCGTATACACACACCCTCCACGAGCAGGCGATTGTTCGAGACAGCGTGAGAAAGGAGCATTATCATACGGGAATATTCAACTTTATATCTACCTTATTTTAGTTCAAGACTTAACTAAGAACCGTTAACAAGGCCCATATTATGAGATCGATATTGATAATTGAGCCTATAATATTGAACCTGCTTGACTCAAGTCGTGTTTTGAATCTCGGTTGTTAAGGTGCCAAATAAAGATTTGGCATCTTGACAACCGATTCCCTTCACCTAAATAATATTTTATTACGAGTTTGATTAAATATTTATTCGTGGGCTTGATGTCTTATTGACAATTTCTTTCAGCCAATCAGAAAGGTTATAAATTGCCGAAAGAACAATTGAAAAAGCTGACGGGTGTTTGGTCACTTTCAGGAATTGCCCCGAAATCTCACGGTTATTTGTCAATTAAATATGGTCGACTTACAACTGATATTTTTTAGTATATTTTTGCTGTTGATACTCGTATTCATTTGTAAAGATTTCAAAACACTAGTTAACACCATTGATATAAAGGGGTTGTCAAGTTATAACAAATCTCTTAATATTGGAATGAATTGCTGAAGTTGTGTGAAAACCATTTTTTTTCATTACTACAAATGATACGTCAATTTTTTTTCATATTTATAAACTCCCTGATTTCCACGTGTTGTTTTAATAAACTTTTAATTTCCATTTCCCGAAATCAACTTTTTTAAACATGCAATATAAGTGCTTTAAACAGTTGATATATAAAATATGGATCGGAGCATTCTTATCTTTGAACTAATAACCAAGTATGATAAAGCGTAATTTTTAGAATAATTAAATCTATATCTTGACGTAACCTAATGTTTTAAACAAATCAACAGTGAGTTTTTCAAGATTCATTAATCATATTTTTGATCCGAACATAATTATTTTTTTCCAATTGTACTGAGAGAAGCATATTTATCTTTGAATTTTTCTCTGTTACTGATTGAACTTGAAAGCTTTCCTCAATGCAGACTTGGATCCATATCCCTCTAGAAAGACGGCACATTGTTCTGGAAGGATGCCAAGCGCTGATGTTATTCGGAAAAGAAAATTGGCAGCCGTAATTCTTCGCAAAGTATCACCTGCCGAGTTGATTTACCACCGCCAGACAGACATAAAGCCTTCTATCAGACTGGGGAAAACTTTATTGCATTTTACGTTCTCTTTACATAATATTGTTACTATCATATATATTGTTTCTATCATATTATGCGGTGCGAGAATCTATTATTTCCATATTTACTTGCAGGTAACTATTTTTTAACGTTACACTGTTTTCACTAGTGTTAATTAAATTATAACAGCTTGAAGTTTTTTCCTGCAGATGTATTGACAATTAAACTCAAGTTGAATATTGGGATAATTTTATATTGTAATATCGTCAAATACGAGCGTCAAACTTAAGTTTTATCATATTTTATTTATTTATTTTTTATTATTAACAAAAAGTGGAATAAACAGTGTTCGATGAAACAAATTACAATTAAGTTTTACAATATCTTTATTTTTCCTTCGGTTCGTGACAATCTACGTACTTTAATTGAACAACGTTTGTTCTCTTCCCTGGAGTTTCAAGTTCGATTTTTGATAGTCCAAATATATTACAATTAATTCATATTAAAGCTTTTAATAACGCATATAAGTACAATAATACAGTCTTTGAAAACTCTGAATTGATATTGCGAACAAATGCCATTCAACTTGTTTACTGTAAGTTTAGAAAAATCGATCATAGTTGTTCACTATCCTTCTAGCTTTTTTTATCAACTTTTTTTGTCTTGTAGGTTATCTACTCATATAGATTTAACACGTCAAGTGTTTGCGACCTCCAAACATATCAAACACCCACCACATTAAGTATTACTACACGAATCGTATTAAATATTCTCCAGGAAACAACTTGTCAAGTATTTGAAACTTCAGTGATCGAGCACCTCCTTCGACATTGTTTATATATTTTTATAATTTTTATGAATAGAAAGACTTTTTATTAAATGTATATTATTTGTTTGTTTACAGATGAGCGGCAAGAGGTCCCGCAGCTTTAAATGCGCCGTCCACCACCGGGACAGGGAGGTGTGCTCCGAGAACGACTTCCATTTGCTGCCGAGGGATCCCCCGCTCTTTGCAAGGTAAGAGTACTGGATTAGTTATTATATTTTAATGTTAATGTCAATAATAATATAGTAAAAAATAATAAATATATGCCTTCTATATCAACTCAAGAGCGCTTTGATTTTGCGTGATATAGGGGTAAATATCTATTTTATTACGAACTAATACGGATAAGTTTAATGGGAGCAGTTTATAAAACCCCGAGGCAGTTATTACAGCCGCTGCCTCTAGTTAGCGAACGAATTATTTCGCCCAAAATATCTGAGTATTACTTTATTTTCGTTATTTTCACCACCGAACTTCCAAAAGTTCAAGCAGTACTATTTATTTCTTATAGTTGAAAGACAGTTGCTTATCGCATTTTTACTCGAAAGTGATTCACAGACTAGGTAAAAATATTTCTGTATTTTTGTTAAACACCTAGTTTTATCCATTGAAGGATTCTTATTTACTATTTATTTATAATTTGACGGAGTTTACAGGATAATGGTTTTGTGCAAAAAAAAATTATTTGGAAATATAATATACAATTGCATAGAGAGGTTAGACAGATAATCTAAAAGTGAGTCTTGAGAGAAATGTAACGTCTTATTTTTTCTCTTATTCTTTTGTTTTATTAGAAATTAAAAATATCTGACGCACCTCGATTTTTACGATTAATAAAATGTCTCTCTTATAAGTATGATTCCTTTTCATTTTCTAGTAAATGAGAATATTCCATTAAATTTTCTTCGGAATAATAGAATATTCCTTTTTATTTTTTTTAACAAAATGGAAATATTAAGAACATAAATTATCAAGCCTAGTAAAATAAACATAAAAATAATGGAAAACAATAATACTTTATCTAAGTTAAACATCTTGACTACATATGAATATCAGGAATGCCTCATGTTTATAAATATGCATCGCAATTTAGCTCACAATGGGTGTCCAAAAATCAAATCAACTCCAATCAGACTACAGTAATTGTGGAATTTTAAAGGTTCCTTCTCCCACTACATTTAAAAAGTCTAGTTTATTCGATTCCTTGGAGACTGAGAACAATAACAACTTTCCACAGTAATTCAATTAAATGTTTGTTTTTCACGCTTGTTTTTTTCCATTCAAACCGTAATATTTATTCTTAACGGGAGATACTTATCTGTTTCATGAAGCGCCATGTTCGCTCGGCGAAACTAACAAACAAGTTTTTATGCTCAGTAAGAACATAATAAATTGATTTTTTTTATTCTGTTGAGGGTAAATTTTATTGGCCTCTTGCTACGAGTATGTTGATTCGTGGATTCCGATAAAAATGACTTTTACTTATTTTCTAGCCCCGGTGTATAGAATAATAAAAAAAATTGCGGCATTTTATGAAACGTTGACAATATAAATTTGATGATTTTTCCGACCACGTTTCAATGCAAAGTTTAATATCTTGAAATAAATTTGCATTTAAGTGGAATTTTTAATTTTCATGAGTTTTGTTTTTTTCTTCATTTGTGTGAACACAAAACCCCCTTTTTCTCTTGAATATATCTTTACAATATTTTTTTATTACTTTAAGTAAATTATTGGATGTTACTGTACTTTTTCTTTACTTGTATTTAATTTAATGCGTTGTATGCAATCGTCAAATTGTATTATGACTTTTTTTCTATCTTTATTTGAGGGTAAAAAATATCAATAAAAACTGGACAAAGTTTTTATTATATTTTAGATATAGTTTTCATACAAATCGATCCTAATTTGTAAATAAATCTAGACTTTCAAACTTCTCCCTTTATTCGCTAGCGAAGCTAAGTACCAAAAATCACAGCATCGAAAACTTGTTGGTCATTATAACTCAATTTATGGGAAAAGTTATATTTCTTCAAAACTTTTGCGTCGAGTCCCACAAAATATGATAGTTTGCAAGTTCGACCTACAATTACGTGTAACTTAGTCCCAACAAAAGTCAAATATTGAAAAAATATTTTATACAAAATATTCTAAAGATTTTATGACGTGTAAATTGTAGTGATTTTCGTTTATATAAATATCAATTTATGTTGTGAAAATATAAACCATCGTCAAGCTTCATTTTTTAATGTCGAATTTTGACTTGACTTGAAGCAAAATTCTCAAATTATTAGTAAAAATCAAGATAGGATTTTTTTTTGTCTCAACGCCGTGGCCTAGTGGTAAGGATGCTTGCTTAACACTAAGAGATAGGTTTTATTTGAAGACGTTTTTCACCTGAATGTATTATTGTCCTGGCGCTAAGTATAGTAATAGCGGTATATTAATTCCTAGCTTTATAAAAAGTAGAACTATTCTTTTTTATTAACATTGATCAACTTACTGAAATTTTATTAACATTGATCAACTTACTGATTTTTATTAACATTGATCAACTTACTGATTTTTATTAACATTGATCAACTTACTGATTTTTTTAATAAATTAATTTATCTTTACTACAAAAGTTTTTTTCATTTTTTTGTATTATGAGTTTAAATTTTTTTAAATTCTATATCGACCGCACAAAGAAAAGTTTATTGACAATGGACTCGGAGTATTTTATCTTATTCTTTAGAATGCAAGTTTCATCAAGTTTATATTATCCAATCTAACACCCATTTCGTACGTCATAAAAAACCTTAATCCTAGTCAGCCCTCAGCCCAGCACTCCACATTCTCCCATTTCATAGCCAATCACAAGTTAAATATGTTCTTACTCTTAACCACGTGTCTCGTTCAACAATAAAAATATAGCTATCTTTATTTTTTTTAATATTCACCCGAAATATATTCAAAGCCTTAAAAATATTTACATGTCGTTATCGATGTACCAGTGTCGCCCATAACCTAATTCTTTCATCATAATTCATATCCTCTTTCATATTCCGGTGACAAATAACAATAATTACGTGATGTTTTTCAATACAAAAGGAAAAAGAATCGTAAATATCTCCATCACCATCACGTCCGCCGGCCGGAGTCGCGCGTGCTTGCCTATGCGAAATAATTCAGGCGCCAGCTAAGACGCCGTCGTCCGTCCCAATCGCCATTGCTCAAATATCCCGGCGCTCCCTCCCGAATCCTTTCGGTTCCCCTCCTCGCTCCATCTTTCCCTCTCTTCTATTATCCAACCCATCGTCTAGACGACGACCTCTTCTTCGTCTTCCCTTTTTGGTCCGATTGCACTGTCGCTGGGTGCAGAAATAATTCTCACAGTGCGCCGAGTGGTGAATGCAACTTGGAGACAGTTATACGATACTCGTACTTATACATATGACCCATATCAACATTCCCTTTACGTCTCGTCACTTTTGCTAATTCTTTTATCGCACTTAATTTGCATATTAAATTTATTATTCTCAAATCGAGTGGAAACATGGACGATGAAAAAAAAGGAAAGAAAGATTATAGATAACTTTCAGATGTGGTGTTGGAGGTGGATGCTTTGTATCCCATGAACCGCAAGACTCATCATCGACTCTATTACGAGTATCAAAGAGATGATTTAAAGATTTTCGGGAATCGAACCCGAAAAAAAAGTTTTATTTACTTGGTTTGTATTATACCATACAATAAACATTTTAGACAATTTCAAAGTTCATTAGTTCATTGGTTTCATCTCACCAGTCAATTCACGATACAGTTTTATTTCAGTCACTTACAATTTTTTTTCCTACTGAGCACAATGATTTCAACTTGTTATATTTAAACAAAATTTGCACATAAACCGTTTTTACTTCAAATCTTTTCGTCTTGAAACTTTTTTATTAATAAATTTGATTGTCAACAGGATGGTGCACATAATAGCAATGGAGGTGCTCCCGGAGGAGCGAGACAGGAAATACTACGCGGACAACTACACTTGTTGTCCGCCACCCTTGTTTATCATCTTTATCACCTTAATAGAGGTAAGTCAACACTTCTTTATCAATCCAGTCCCTGATATTAATTTTTTTGTGACTTTTATAACTGGGGATTGGGTATGATATTTACTAAAACTTATTTATATCTTGTCGGTTTGGATCACCTGAAACCGAATGAAGTATCCATTTATACCAATGGTGGACTATATTGAGAACAGCGAAACTGCTGCCGTCTTCTTTCATTGTGGCGACTCCCCACCTTGCAAAAGCCTTCGTTTTGCACGTTACGCTTCGTTTTACACATTTTGACTCCAGAACGTTATAAACATCCACTTTTCTATCTGATTTAGGACTTGCTTATATTATTTTTATCATACCATTGGCCACGATTGCACTGAACACGTCTTGCATAGGTACGGTTTGTTTGTTGATTTTCCATTATGCTCATGTGAAATGGTTCAAACTGTCAGTCACATTGTAGAAAATGGCTCCAATCTATTCATTCTTGAGAGTATTGGGGCACATTTATTAGAATGAGGTTGTATCATGGATCAGAAACCTGAACATCCAACTGTGAGAGACACAATCATACGAGAGAAGATCATACGATTAGTTACTTTTTAGAATTTACCTTGCTGGAAGATCTGAAATACATTTTGGTCCTACTATTTTTCGATACATCGTCATTGTAAGCAGTTCTGAGTGATTCAACCGATTAAATGACCCAGACATTATTTGCATAACCACCAGCCCCTAGATTGAAATCCAGGCTCAGTTTCATTAGGGCCACTAAGTATCAGAAACGACCACTGCTATTGCTAGTAAATGGATAATGAAAAGGTACATCGGGCTCCAGTGGGTGGATTTTACCTGTTGAAGCATTGCCAACTGGCTCTGAACTGCCCTAGAGAGGGTTTCGAACAGGAATTGGAAAAACCAAGGTCAATACGTGAAAATGGGGAATTTTACGTAATGGGTCGACTTTCTGTATCTGCGGTGAGGAGCAGTCGATACTTGCTGCAGTAAAAGGAGAACACGATGTCTTGGACCGAAGATGACTGCATCGTCAAGGTGGCAGAATTCTGGGCCAAAGTATTGTAGTATAGCACCTTTGAAATGAAAATAAGGAGACATTCAACAGTTCTGCATTCAGTAATACACGTTTTTGTCTTTCTTTATTCCGTTCTAAGCGTATTTCAATCCTTTTGTTTATTTTCGATTCAATAAAAACCAATATCGGGGCTTCTTTCTGATCTTCTGTGTTCATTATTACCGAAGTACGAGTACATCTGTTATAATATTTTTTCGGTTTCTTTCGCAACTCATAATATATCAATTCTGCCGGTCGCCCGGCCATCGTTCCTGATCAGCCGGTCGCCCGGCCATCGTTCCTGATCAGCCGGTCGCCCGGCCATCGTTCCTGATCAGCCGGTCGCCCGGCCATCGTTCCTGATCAGCCCGATGTTATCTCTCAGCTGCTATTTTATGGTCTTGTAGTCATTATTTTGCGCAAACCTCGCCACCGTAATAAAAGAAAACCCCGTAACACCTGGACTGGAGCTTGAAATTTCTGTCACGAAACGCTCGTTTAATTTATGACAACTCATTTGCCCAGATTGCGAAAGCCTTTATACTTCTGCCCGAGGCCGTGTTACTTAATTCATTTAATTATATTCATTTTCGCTAACATTACTTGGAAAAGGAAAATATTAATTGTTTCTTTTCTTATTTAATTTATTTGTGTTTGAAAGTACAGGTGATTTTATATTTAATAAAAAACAAACGTTTCTAAGATATTGAATCATAAATTTAGTCGTTTGTTACAGTGATTATATCAAAACTTGATAATATATATAAAATGCAGATTAAATTATAAAGATTTTTTTTTTAGTTAAAAATTTATTCTGGTTTATTATTTTTCACGGTTGATACCAGCTTCACCCATTTAAGTGATCCATGCAATAAAACTTTCCATGTTCTTTCTAATTATATTTTCAATAAATGTATTTATGTTTCTGAAATCTTTGCATTTCAACGTTAATGCTTTCTTTTCTACGTAAATGCAATAAAAAAACAATATCAAATTCAATTTTGCTGTACGATTTTTCCATAAGAGAAATAGGCTCATTCCTGCCGGAATAATTGAAAACAATATACGAATTTGTTCGAGTATTTAAGTATCCAAACTGGGATGGCTAAATAATTTAAATGTAATGAAATTGTAATGTTTCGATAGAAGAAGGTGATATCAATTTTTTACATACATACCATCACATCGTTTCCCTGTTGGGATAGACATAGAGAACAAAGCGCCAGACTTTCTTTTCGCGACACACATATTCATCTTTTATCTTTTCTACAGCCATGTACCTTCTCACACAACTCTTAAGATTCTTTAACTCTTCACATTTCCTCATGTCGAAGTATCATTCACTTGATCTTACCATACTTCACTTAGTTTTCCTCTACCACCCCTTCTAGTCACATTAGCACTATAAATGTGTTGATTCATTCGTTCTACATACCCAAACGAACTGAAAGTGATATTCTTCATCTTGGTTAATACCTTAAGTTCACAATTAAAAGGGAATAGAACAAGGTGAATAGTTTATTTAAAATATTAAGTCCAGTATAATTGCCATGTTAAGTTAAATGAAAGCAAAATATTTTTTTCATTTTGAATAATACTATGCATAAATAAAAAAAGTATGTTTTTACCGCCATTTCATAAGAATGTGAAAGCGTATTTTTTCTGCTTACCCCAATTATGAGTTGGGACCACCAACGTAGCGGACTTCAATTATAATTACAATATTATGTATAAAGAAAGTCACTCAAGGAATGCACAAGCAGTCCTCAGTCATTCTGCACTAGACGAGCCGGAAGTGCGAATAGACGGCCAATAAACCTGCTGAGATATTTCCGTTAAACAACTTACTTTTCCTTCTTATTTTGTTACAAGTTTTATGAAGATTAGTTTATTATTTAATGGGATAGACATTATTTTACTGCTTCATTTAATTGTTCCTTTCAACCTGCTCTATGAAAACTAATAGAAAAGTTACGTCATGAAATTTATTGATGTAAAAAATATTAAATATTGAAAGTATTTGTAGGATATTAAGGAAACATAAAATATTTCTATTTCGAAAAATTAAAAGTGTTAATGAAAGTTACTTACAGTCTGTTTGACAAGAACGTGTACCGCGAAACCCGAAAAATTATTTGGGATAAGGCATTTTAAAAAATACACACATACTACATGATATGAACCGTGATGCTTTAATATTAATAAGTTGTACAGTCGCCTCCACTAGTAATAATTGCCAAGCATCTCCAAGGCATACTTTTTACTAATATTACAGCATAATCTAGGAGCAAAGACTTCCATATAAGTCGAATCTGTCGAAATAACTGCTTGACGTTTTAGATCTTTTTGCCTTGGAACTTGAACTTGAGTGTCCAAAAATTTTCTATGGGATTTGCATCTGGTGACTGCGATGGCCAATCCATTACGTCAACGTCATTTTCCTGTTTCCACGCAGTACGTAGACGACTCCGATGTTTTGGGTCATTGTCCTCTTGCAGTAGCCAATTTTTATTTTTTCTTATAAACCACCTTTGGGCAGATGGTAATAAAACTCTCT